>CM035168.1:11269237-11505660 GCA_020205615.1 Panax quinquefolius | reverse complement strand
TATCTTTTATTTCTTTGTATAGCGAGTTGTACTTGATTTTGCTCACTTAAAGTTCCATTTTCAACCTACATGACATAAAGTAGAAATATTAGTGAATTATTTATAGCATGATGTATTGTGGAGAAATTAAAAAAATTGTTTTTTTTTTGCCTAATACTGAAATGAAAACTATGATTAAGCAATTATGAGTATAAAATATGATAAAGAACTAAAAATTGGGTTGCCTCCCAATTAGCGCTTGATTTTAAGTCATTCAGACTGACTACTTCCTGCTTAAGTTGTGTCGGCCAATGTGATGGCGATCACGTCGGTGTTGGATTTGCCACCCCAGTAATGCTTTAGACGGTGACCGTTAACTTTGAATGTTTCGAGTGGATTGCAACTATAGATTTTGACTGCACCGTGAGGGAACACCCGCTTGACCGGGAATGGTCCCGAACATCTCGATTTAAGCTTTCCGGGGAACAATCACAGCCTTGAGTTGAATAATAATCTTTGCTTGCTTTGGCTCGAATGTTTTGACGCAAAAATTTTACGGTCGTGCCATCTTTTGACTTTTTTTGTATAGTTTGGCATTCTCATAAAGTGAAGGCGAAACTCTTGAGTTCATTCAATTGAAGTAATCTCTTCTCCTACGACTTTTGATCAAAATTAAGTTTTTGCACCGCCTTGATATGCCTTATCTTTTGTAGCTTTCGGCCGGTAAGTGACATGCCTTCCCCGTCTGATAGTTGATATGGTGACATCCCGATTGGCGTCTTGTATGCAGTTTGGTAGGCCCATAAAGCATCGTCTAATCTCAACGACCAATCTTTCCGACTCGGATTCACCACTTTCTCCAATATCTTTTTGACTTCTCTGTTTGATATCTCGAAACATCCCTTTGGTTTGAGGGTGATACACTATAGCTATCTTATGGTTGACCCCATACTTAGCCAAAAGAGCAGTAAATGACTTATTGCAGAAGTGACTACCTTCATCACTGATAATTGCTCTTGGTGTGCCAAACCTCGTGAAGATGTTCTTTTGAAGGAATTTGAGGACCATTTTTGCATCTTTTGTTGGTAGAGTTGCGACTTCAACCCACTTTGACACGTAATCCACTCGCGAGTAGAATGTATTGATTGTTCAATAGCGAGGGAAATGGTCCCATGAAATTGATACCCCTATCGTCAAAAAATTTCCACTTCGAGAATCGTTTGTAAAGGGCATCTCATTACGTTTGAAATGTTGCCCACCCTTTGACACCTATCGCATTGTTTGACAAATTGGTGGGCATCTTTGAATAATGTAGGCCAATAAAAACCACATTGTAACACCTTCATTTCTTTGTCCTCTCACTTCCATAATGCCCGTCGTATATGGAGATGGTGACACTCATGCGAGAATATTCTTCGCTTCACTATATGGGGATGGACCGTCGAATCATCTTATGTCGGTATGCCTTTGCTTGAACAAATATGGATCATCCACATGTACCATTTTCGTCGTGCGAAATTTCCTTTTCTGTTGCCTTGTGAGGTCAGGTGGTAAAATGTTGCTCACAACAAAATTTGCATAATCGCCATACCATGGAATCTCTGCTGAAATCCCAAATAGTTGCTCATCTGGGAATGATTCGTTGATGTCACATTTGTCGTCTTTTGCTTTCCCGTGGTTTTCCAACCTCTACAAGTGGTTAGCTACTTGATTCTCTGTCCCCTTCTTATCCTTTATTTCTAAATTGAACTCTTGAAGTAGGAGAATCCACCGGATAAGGCGTGGCTTAGCATCCTTTTTATTTATCAATCTTGAATCAACTGCGTAGTGCAGTATAGACTATCACCTTAGTCCCGATTAAGTAAGCCTGAAATTTGTCAAATGCATATACCACTGCAAACAATTCCTTTTCTGTGGTGGTGTAGTTTATTTGAGTTTCTGTAAGTGTTTTGCTTGCGTAGTATATGGCGTGAAACACCTTGTCTTGACGTTGGCCCAAAAGCTTATTTAATAGCGAATTAAACTTGCATCACATAAGCTCGAATGGCATGTTCAATCCAGGTTGCAACTATAGCTTGAAGGGGCGTAGTCAATTTCCTCTTGAATAAGTCAAACACTGTCTTGCATTCTTCATCAAAGCTGAACTTTGCATCCTTCTCTAAAAGAAATAGAGGTTTCGCAATTTTAGAGAAGTCCTTTATAAATCTCCTGTAGAACCCAGCATGTCCCAAGAAACTCCTAATACCCTTAACCGAGCTTGGTGGAGGCAACTTTTCAATAGTTTCCAGATTCTCTTTGTCAACTTCCAATCCTTGAGCCGATACCTTATGGTCCAAATTATGCCCTCTTCAACCATGAAGTGGCATTTTTCCAAATTTAGTACAAGATTCGTGTCCTTACATCTTTGCAAAACGATGACCAGATTCTTCAAGCAATTATCGAAGTGTCAGTCCATAGACCAAAAAGTCATCCATGAAGACCTCGACATTTTCTCCACCGTATCAAAAAAAAATCGCCATCATACAATAGTTGGAAAGTTGCGGGTGCATTACATAGCCCAAACGACATCCTTCTAAATTCAAATGTGCCATAAGAGGCAAGTAAATGTGGTCTTCTCTTGATCCTCTGGGCGATGACTATTTGATTGTGGCAGAGTGGCGAATCCAACAAATAGTAAAATTGGTGTCCCTTGATCTATCTAAGATTTAGTCGATAAAAGGCGTGAAATGATCTTTTCAGTTGCCTTGTTCAATTTTACGTAATCCATGCAAACCCTTGCCAACTGTCAGAATCTATTCTAGTTGGGATTAACTCATTGTCGTCATTCGCACCACCATCATTCTTCCTTTTTTCGGTGCCTTGTTTGATTTGGACTAACCCATTTCTTTGTCGAAATCGGGTAGATGATGTCGTCTAACCATTTCAAAATTTCCTTCTTCACAACTTCCTTCATAATTGGATTGAGTAGTGCATTTGTTGCTCCACCGTTGGTTTTGCCTCATCTTCCATCAAAATTTTGTGCATGCAAAATGAAGGGCTGATTCCCTTTATGTCGGCGATTGTCCACCCAATAGCTGATTTGTGTCCCCGAAGCACCCTCAGCAACTTTTCTTCCTGCAATTCGTTAAGTGCAGCTGAAATAATAATAGGTAAAGAATTTAAATTGCCTAAATCGCATACGAGGGTGCTTAGGAAGTGGCTTAAGTTCGGTATGGTGGCTCTTCTAATGATGGTTTCGGTTTTTTTACTGCGGTTACCTCCTCTCGTATGCGATGGTTCAAACGGTGTTCAAAATCTTGGTACTCGTGGCAATGAGTCTAGCAATTGAAGGTAATCCACCAATTCCGGATCGTCAATCTCTTCATCTCCCAATAACGTTGTTTCTAACGGATCGTTCACCAAACTTTTGCTCATGTCATCACTAATGATTTGCTCAATTAAATCCATTCGAAAACATTCTTCCTCATCCGTAGGGAATTTCATGGCCTTAAACACATTGAATTTCACTTCTTGATCTTGGACCCTCATAGTGAGTTCTCCCTTTTGTACATCTATGAGTGTCATACAGTAGCCAAAAAATCTCCCTAGGATAATCGGGATGTTCTTGTCCTCCTCAAAATCCGAATGATAAAGTCATGAGGAATATAAACTTATCCACTTTCACCAAAATGTCCTCTACTATGCCTCTCGGATATGTGGTGACTATCCGCCAATTTGTAATGTGATATTTGTAGGACTTGGTGCATGCAAACCCAATTCTAAGTATCTTGACAATGGAATAAGGTTTACACTCGCCCCAAATCACATAAACACTTCTTTGAAATGCATCTCCCCGATCGTGCATGGAATAGTAAAGCTCCACAGGTCCTTGAGTTTTGGTGGTAATTTACTAACGTAATACCTGCACTACACCTCTCTGTTAGTGCCACGGTTTCAAAATCTTCCCATTTCTTTTCCTTGATAGAATCCCTTTCATAAATTTTGCGTAGCTCGGCATTTGTTCTAGGGGCCTCTGCAAATGGTATGTTGATTTGAAGTTTCTTGAAAACTTCCAAAATTTTGATAATTGCTTGTCTAATTTTTGTTTTTGAACTCTTTGCTGGAATGGTGGGGGAGGATAAACAGCTGATTCGTTAACTAGTTTGTTCTTTTCCATTTATTTTTCGTTCCCTTGCTTTACTTCACCCACTGTATTTTCTTTCTCTGGTTCAACCTCCTTTGTAACCGAAATTCCTGGCTCTTGAACAACAAGTTGTTTTCCACTTCTCAACATAATAGCTTGACACTGCTCGTGATTACCCTTAAGATTTCTCTCGATGTCACTTGGTAATGTCCTTGTGGTACATTATTGATGCCAAGCGTAATTTGACCGATCTGATTCTCTAGATTCTTGATCGCCGTCTCTTGTGATTTCATAGCTATGGCTTAATTTTTTATAGCCAAATCGGTGCTAGTCATGAATTTTGCCAACACTTCCTCCAGATCGGGTTTCCTTTCTTGATATTGAACTGGTTGTTGCTGATTCTGAAAACCTGGAGGATATGATTATCGTGAAGCTTGATTTTGTTGGTTGTTGCTCCATGAGAAATTCGGATGATTCTTATTTCCTTGATTGTATGTGTACTGATATGTGTTTTGAGGAATTCTGTTGTAGTTGCCGATGAATTTCACAGCTGCTGGATTAATTTCACATTGCTCCATTGGGTGCTCTCCCGCGCACAACTCGCATATTATTGCCGCTTGCTGTACTTACTGTGTTTGTTGTGCTTGTGCTGCTGTCACTAACTCCAACTTCTTTGAAAGTGCAGAAATCTGTGCTTACATAGCTGTCATACTATCTACTTCTAACACTCACGGTGCCTTCGCTTTGTGTCATTCTCATTTGTGGGCCCTTTGATAGTTATTAGCTGACATGGTTTCAATCAACTCATAGGCTTCCTCGTAACTCTTAGCCATGAATGCTCTGCCCGATGCTGCATCAATACTTATCCTGAGATTCCCATGTAATCCGTTGTAAAAGGTGTTCATTTGTAGCCACTGGGGCAATCCATGATGTGGGCATTTTCTGAGCAATTCTTTATATCTTTCCCAGGCCTCATATAATAACTCCCCATGTTGCTGTTCAAACATCGTTATCTCGTTCCTCATTTTCGCAGTTTTCGCCGGTGGAAAGAATTTTGCGAGGAATTTCTAAGCTAAATCCTCCCATGTAGTTATCGAACCGGACGGTAGAGAATGCAACCAACTCTTCGCCTTGTCCCGTAAAGAAAATAGGAATAATCGAAGTCTCACCGCCTCATTCGAAACCCCATTGAACCTAAAAATGTCGCACATTTCCAAAAAGCTGACTAGATGCTTGTTCGGATTGTCATTTGTAAATCCCCCAAACTGAACTGAATTTTGAATCATTTTTATCATCCCAGCCTTAATTTCGAACGTATTTGCTGTTATTGCTGGCCTGGTGATGCTTGATTGCAGTTCAGTCACCTTGGGAGTTGCGAAATCCCTTAATGCTTTCCGATCTTCGGTTGCCATTACTATTACCTCTTCCTTTTCAGATGTTTCGAATTCTTGCCTTGTTCCCTTGATCCACTTACTCAACCTCTGAAACCTTTTCTCAATGTTGTCCTCAAAAGGCAGCAAGTCTGGATTTTGGGACCGAGTTTTCATAAACTACTTCCAACACCTGAAATAAGAAGCACAAAACAAAAATAAAAATGTCTAAGTAAAACTGGATTAATTAAACTGATATTGTAAAAATATTAAGAATTATACTATAGTCCCCGGCAACGGCGCTAAAAACATGTTAGGTAAAATCTAATTACACACAACACGTAAGTATACGTGGTCAACAAGTAATAAAGTGATAAGTTGAGTATCGTTCCCACAAAGACTAATTAGCAATAACCTTAACTTACAATTACCAATCTTCTATTAACCCTAATTTTATTAAACAAATCAACTCAATAATTTAAATTAAAGCAACTAAAATTAAGAATAATTAAACTAACACAAAACAACCACGAATATCAAAATCAGAAATTTCAAACAATTAATGGAGAATTAGACTTATGATTTCACCCTAAGCTTCACTTTGATTTTAACACCTTTATCCCAATTCAACGCACTAACCCAGTTTATTAATCAAGAACACGAACGTAGTATTAACCACCTCTCGATGCACTAATACCTTATTAACATCAATCCATAATTAAGATAGAAATTCGTTAAACACCTTAATCAACTAACCCACTATATCTCTATGTGAATTACAATTAAAGAAGGTTGAAGAATAAGTTCCCTATCCGATTATATGCGGTGTCAAGCATATCTCTACATTAACTCTCATTAAGTTTAAGCTACTAACAAAATCCTGAACACATGCTTTATCAACTAGGTCTAGATTTGAATATCCTCTCTCGATTCCATCCAACTCCACAACAAATTATTGATCAGGCAATTCATAGATTCAAGCAAAAATCAATATAGATAAACTGGAGATGGCTTATTAAATTGGAAATCAAAGTTTACAAAACCATCGATTCACTTAAGGATCCATCACAAGCCTAAAAAATGAATTAGTTCATAATAAACGAAATAAACACTGAATAAATCATAGAAATCATTCTTCCAATTACAAATAATAATCTAACACGAAGAATATTGAATAACACCCTTCACGTAGACTAGAATTGCAGTAATCTTGAAAAACTCCTCGAAATACTCCTCCACACTTGCTATCAAAAACTCAATGTACATCTTCGTAATATCTCTCTCTTTCTTGAAGTTATTATTCCTTTTGTATATCATGTCTAACACATAAGTCCCAAGCAAATTCTCTATCAAATAGAGTTATGTTGCCATGCAAATACCTAAAATTCGTGCCCAAGAGGAATTGCAAACATAACAGCACACTTAGATTTTCCACCCCCATAGCCGGTACGGGGTTTATATCTTATGTTAGCCGCCCGTGGTGTGCCATATACTCTGACTTGCTCGTATGAAGACCCAGCCCGACGCGAAGTATGCGATTCAATAATGCGCCCGTGACTATATATTCTATTAAGTGGATTGTAAGACCCCCCCCCCCCTTACGTGAAAGTGTATAAACTATTTATGCATACGAGCCTATCTTCTATAAACTGACTTTGCTGCTCTGCTAACTTGCTTCGAATTATGCTCCATTTGATTCCAAATCACACCCAAATATTTCCAAATGTACGTTGAGTGCCACAACCACCCTTCTACACATGAAATAACATAAAAAAGTAAAAGTGCACATGATCACAAGAATATAGCAACAAATAAGCATGAATTGGGTATTAAATCGCGTATATAAAATACACTTATCAAGATTCATGTACTGATCTTGCCTCCTGCCAGGCGTTATTGGCCTATGTCACAGTCGCCTATCAGTGATATCCCATTGATGGGCGTTGACGGCTTTACACTATCAGAGGGTTCGTGTACTCAGGATGTGTTCCATCGCTGGTGGTCCCCTCGAACCATTGAACCCTAGACCCGTGCCACTCAGTTCATGTGGGATATGGTTCCTGGATCTGTGATGATGATGGATTGGATGGCTTGTGTTTGAGATCCGACTCATTTGACACAGATTGGCAGTTTGACCCGGTAGTTGGACCGAACACATTTCTTTATCCGGTGCTTGGTAGAGATCCTTGAGAGACAAATACTTTTGATCCTCCCCTCTGCAGGGTTGGCCCTTGAGATGGCCCATATGGTTTTTGCGGTGCAGATCCTCCATTATATAGGCCTAACATCCCTCTTGACGGAGATCCAGTGACTCAGGAAGAGTTACATTTGGTGGACAAGATTGATGATGTGGACATCGACACAATTGTTTTCTTCGATGTGTATTCTCACTATATTTTTGATAGGCCTCTGTTAGATACTTGGGAGTTGTGCCCCATTCTCGCTTATATCTTTTGATAGGCCTCACATTAGTCGTTGGGCATCGTGGCCCATTTCCTTGTATTTTTAGCTGTACAGAGATGATGTATTAGATGATGATGTACTTAGGAATGTATGTATTATTTTCCATTCCATACATCATATTGTAATCTATTGTTGATCATGCATATATTATGTTATGCATATGTATGTCCAGAGATATTCAACATTGACCCCTGGATGGTCTTATGATACGGCCCATACAGATGTCTTCTTCGATAGTTAGCCGCATTGATCACACCCCACTAGTATTGGTAGCCTCCGAAATGCGAGGTTGTGGCATGATAGTTTGTCACCTCGGATCGGTGTGTGGTAGTAGATCGATTATTACAACATTCCATGACCCTCTTGATGTTCCAGGTCCCTGTGGGCTTTGTAGATTGTATGTTGTAGCATTGGGTACCGGAGTGGCAGGTTTTTCGATTTGGGACCCAGGAGTTGACTCCCACCGTAGAGGAGTATGAGCGGTTGGTGGCTTTGCCATTGGGCGTGCCTTGAACTTCGAATCACTATCGGCGATATGTAGCGGCGATTTATGACCCTCAAGGGCTAAAGGCGTAGAAGTAATGCTGAGGATGAGATTACATCCGCCATGTGGTGTCCCTCATTTTTCGATAAGCGATTTGGCTCGGTGGGCGATTTACACGGCACTCCGGGGATTTCACCACGTCGGAGGATCAGTGGCGTGTTGCCAGAGTAGATGTACTCATGATGTGCGTAGTGGCTTATATGTACATGCCACTGTATATAGATGAGCTGGATATTGGTGTTGTCATGGCAGTAAGAACTCTCAGGGAGGGTCATACCATTGTACCGATGATTGTGGCAAAGACGTTGAGATCCGCCAAATATTGTCATACCTATCCTGCAGGGGTATTCATAGGAAGCTCGGTCATGTTGTATGTGTGGTTCATATCACACTTGAGACCGATTGACACCTTCCGACGACATGGGTATTAGTTTTCCTATGAGATAGCCATGTCTTACTCTTTTCAGCCAGTGGAGTGTACAGATGCTATATTCTGGTCAGCGTTCTTGGCAGGGATCGGAGATCCGTTTGATATTTTGTCTTGTACAGGGCTCAGTTCACCCTACAGCTTCATTACTCAGGCACCTGGCATGGATTATCTCCCTCTGGCTGGTTTGAGGGGGAGGACTACTTACCAACCACTAGCTATGATGTCACAGTTTGACCAGTTTCAGGACATCCATCCTTTTGAGGGGGCATTGGGTCGGTAACAGCTTCTCGCCACTTGTCGTGCCAGAGGACGATCCGGGGTGTATACTGTTGGGATCGGCGTGAGCTAGCTAAGTTTTTGTTAGCCATCCAAAATTTGACATAGTATTCTACATGGATAGGGACTGCATTGGATGCGGTTGTATCCATAGTGTTGGGGATTGATTCTGATGGTGGAGAGCCCATAGAGGACGTTGATTCTCCCACGAAAGAGGAGGCGTTTCTTTGGTTTGACAAACTCTTATTGATTCTCCAGTATGGTATTCTTCGTGACCCGCATTCGGCCAGATTATTTAGAGCAAATCCTGCATCTGATGACATTTGAGAGAGATCAAGCTATGGCCTTGATGTTCATAGCTCTTGCTGGGAGAGATGTCGCTCTATTGGAGAGAGATGATGCTTTGGCTCATGGAGACACCGTTATTGCTGAGCGGGATGAGGCTAGATCATCTAGAGATGCTTTGATTGTTGAGCGGGATGGCGTTATATTTGCCTGTAATTGTTATAGATAGTACTGCAATGAGGTCCCATATTGCTGCTATTGTTGCAGAGATGAGTACATATATTGATAAGCACAGTGCCACCATGCAGTTGGCTATGGATTTGTTGGCTCATGTAGATACCCTTGGGCAGGAGCTCACAGTATTAACTTCTTCTTCTGAGAGAGATGCCATGTTGGACTTAATAGCTCGCATATACACTGATTTGTAGATGGGCTTGTATTTTCCCGCACAGACTAGCTTAGCCATTTTGTCATGTATAGTACATATTGTATATATCAAACAACATTATTTATGGCAGGGAAATATATTTTGATTCACTTCCCTTTTAGTTGTGCCTTGTTACTTGCTTGATATTTGCTTGTTTCTTCAGGACTTGTGATCTTAATGTATTCTGAACTCATCCTTGATGGGTAGACATTGAGATGTCTCAGGATCTTTCAAAATGGATCGTTGATCTGTGTGTATCCCTACCCTTTGGTGTCTTGGGACTAGTTTCTGTATGTAGTAATGGAGAAGAGTGTGGCTTTCCTCTATGAGGTTGACCACACCACAGATGGTTGTCGGTACTCCTTTGTATGGGGGAGCCCAGGTAGTTCCATCTCTTATGGATTGGTGTTTCTCTTTGAGGACTCAACCGCAACTTAAATGGTCGTCGATTCTCCCATTTGTGTGGGGAGATCAGTTAGTTCCATCCCTTTGGTCTGAAGCCGATGAAATGTGTTGGATTGAAGGTTGATCCCAGTACCATGTGATAATTTTTTATGTTTTTATAGGGGGTAAGACCGAACCATAAATGGCTGCCTACGTACTCCTATGAAGAGGAGATCAGGTCTGCGTAGTTTGAACCTGGTGTAAGAGGTTCAACCCTGTATGTGAAAGGGTGTAGAAGTGTTTGTTTTGTTTTTTTTATGTGGTGTGACTGGGCCATAAAAATGGTTGCTTACGTATCTCACATGTATTGGGGAGATCGGTCGGCGAGTTTGCCCCATGTGTAGGACTGATTATAGCCGAAAAAGTTTGATCCCATGTTCAGGACAAACTGCAGGTGAAAAGTTTGATCCCATGTATAAGACAAACTGCAGGTGTGAAAAAGTCTTATCCCTGGTGGGACAAAACTGTAGGTGTGAAGGTTTATCCCCTGGTGGGATAACCTGAATTGAGTGAAAGGTTTGAAATGAAGTTGAGTGAAGGATATGATGATCCGAAACCAGGCTGCTGGTTTGAAAAGTGTGTTTATCCCTGATGGGGCAGATGGGTATGAAGGAGGGTTGTATGTAGTGAAGGGTTAGAAAACCTGAAGTGATTGGGGATCTGGTTATCCAAAACCAGGATGTTTGCTTGATGGTAACTTCAGACATAATACCGTTTCATGGTGTCTGAGTTGATGAGCTGTGGAAATTCATCGCCGTCTATTTCCTGTAATCTGAGAGCACCTCCTGTTAATACCTCCTTGACAACAAACGGGCTTTCCCAATTTGGGGCAAATTGTGATTTTTCTAATTAAGAAAACAAAATTAAAACAATTAAAAGTGATTATTCTAAAAGAAAGCAAATAAACAACTAAAATTTGAATGAATTCAGATAAATAAGGATTAAGACTCCAATATCCCCAATTATGAATTATAAATCAATTATTCAACTATTCCAATTATTATGTCTACTGAATTGTTAACAGGAATTCTCAAATGCCAAAAGCTCTCTCTTCAGTGATCAATTGCCTTCTATTTAATCCAGATTAATTTTGCTATATCTCTATGCAAAACAATTGAATTAAACTTGTTACAATCCCAATTCCTTATGTGTTACATGTGGTAAATAGATATTCTCATTCTATTCACAAACCTAATTATTCACTGTGCAAATAACTAAGTCACATGTCACCATGCCTAGTTCTAACCCTAGAATTCCTTTCTCAATTCCTTCTAGAGTAACAAGGTAATTACTGATCAAATAATTAATCAATAAGCACAAAGCAAGATGAACAATTCACTTCAACATAAATAATTAGAATAAATCAAATAATCAATTCATAATCATAAAAAGTTCAATTGAAATCTTAATGAAAGAGTTAGTTCATAATTAATGAATTAAAATCAAGAATCCACAATTGAAAGGACATTAAAAGATAAAAGTAAGAGAAGAGAAGAGAATATAATCTATTGTCAAGAGCTTGAGACTCCTCTTTCGCTCCTGCTTTGAATCTTCAATGGTCTCCAAGTTGCTTCAATCCCCAAAACTAATAAGAACTAGGGTTATGTTCTAATCTAAAGGAGTGTTTAATCTAGTCTAATCTATGTAATCCCCTCTTTATTTTATGCCTTACATCATGTATTTATAGGTTACAAGTCCAATTTTGAGTTTAGGAACAAACCCAATCCAATTTGGAGTCAAAAAGGTGTCAAAATTCGCCCAAAACGCGTCCAGGCCATCACCAAGCCCTTCCCCAATGCCCCAGCGCTGGGAACGATGCTTAGAAACTACCTTATAGCACCCTGGCGCTGGAAAATGAACTAAGAATAGCGCCCCGACGCTGTTACAAGTTCTGACATTTTCTGCTCCGACGTCCTTTGGGAAAATGGCCATAACGTCTTCGTCCGAACTCTGATTTTGATGATTCAAGATGATCCGGAAAGCGGAAAAGTAGATCTACAACTTTCATTCTTTGATTATTTCGAAATAATGTCCGGAGATATAGTCAAATTGGCTCTGAAGTGACTGTTGTGTAAATGGCAAACCGATAACGCGAATCTAGCCACCCCAAACGTCGATCCAAGTAACTTTTGTTCCAATTCCTACAAAACAATATAAAACATGCATGAATAGACACAAACACATAAAAACATCCTAAAAGACTTGAGAACAACAATAAATTAAGCCCGAATGTATCCAATTCATGTGTATAAAACTCACTCATCAAATACCCCCCAAACTTAAACTTTTGCTTGTCCTCAAGCAAAAAACACAAAAGAACTAAAATAAACAAAATAACTCAACTAAATGAATGCATATTCATAATCTACTTCCTAATATACCTACTAACAGGAGTAATAAATCGGTATGATATATAGCAGCAGCCTCAAAGATACCATTGGTACTCAAACAATATATCAATCAAGTCAAAGTCCATAACTTAACCAATTAGTCAACCCAAACTGTCATCACCCATGTTGTGTGTGTGTGCTTGTTAACCATTCTAACCAACCACGATTCAAGATAATCACATAACAAACTTCTTATAAGGAAAATTTCGGTTCAATTCAATTACTTTTGTGAACATGACAACTCGGTTAAAACTAAGCAATTACCAAATCTAAGGGTAAATCTGAGATTTATTTATACTTTTATTCAACCACGAGGGCATTTTGCTCTTTCTAGTGTTTTTTTTTATGGTTGTGCAATGTCTCATTCCATTAGGCTAATGATTGCCACCCCTTAGCGAGCTTTTAACCAACGACTCCCAGACCATATAAGACCTTAGGGCGCTAGGTGTTAAGACACCCTTCCAAGCGTGCTTGCTCAAGTAACAAAGGCCCCAAAACAAAACTAACCAAGGTTTTTCTCTCTCTTTTTTTTTCTTTTTTTTTCAAGATTTTCTATTTTTTTCTCTTCATCAATTTTTTTTTAGTATATATATCCCATAGATTCCCCAAACTCAAGCTTTTACGTCATTCCAACCTTTTCTGCTTGATTCACTAATTTCCTTAAATTTTAACAAAGATTTTCCCTCGAAACAAATTATGAAACCCTTGAACCAAGTGGATTAAAGCAGTTAAACTTTAAGTGCTAACTTAGGTTACATAAGTTTGAACAAGCTCGATTATCATCATGATTAAAATTAGAACTCATCATCAATTATCAACACATTCAAGTTAACATGCAAAACCAATCTTATCATAGGTAGAGCTAAGACCACACCAACCTATCACAGATTCATGCAAAATAATTAAAAAAAAATGCAATTATACTACATGAACACATATATGAAGATGCAAAAAAAAATACCATGTATTATATGCAACCTAAAAAAACATAATGCTAACACATAAAAAAAACTACTATTGAGATAACTAACTATATGTAGTACGACACTAAAATGCTCCCAAACTTAAACTAGACATTGTCCTCAATGGCTACAATAGAAAAAATTAGAGCAGAGGACTTTCCTGAAAATATAGCAATCTTCCTCCTTGTCCGCTAAGTTTGGAGAATAGGCTAACACATGGAACAAATTGGGCACCACACTTGAATTTGACTTGAATAACCTGTAAAACCATGATAGAAGCAATTTTATTAAATCCTAAATAAATGCAAATTCAAAACTACTAATATAAAACTTAATAAAAACTAAAAATAAAAATTGAACTTGGGTTGCCTCCCAATAAGCGCTTGTTTTATAGTCTCACTGACTTCTTCAATTCTCTATCCAATTCCCTCACGAAAATTGAGGAACCCTCCATCCATCGAAGCAATGTCTCTTTTGGGAGGTTCCCATTAGTAAAAACCCTTGAATTGAAGTCACTAGCATGCTCTTTGTAGATAGGATCCCCATTAAGAACAATGAAGAAACCACTAGGTGTTTCCTCCATTATGTCGATGATCAGATTAGGGCATTGAAGCTTAATAAACATAATGGAATCTTCCTCTATCTTCTCCTTTTCATCCCACCATGACTCCCTTTGTCTTTAGCTCTTACGTCACCAAGAGCTTTCCAAGCGACATGACTTCCAATTGGGCATGGTTTTGCAAAACTGCCCGGATTCTTGTACTTTGGTGGAGGAGGCACATGGGATACTAATGAAATTGGCTCATCTTCGTTGGTACTCAAAGTTAGATCTTTACCGATCTCTTTTTCTTGGTCCCCAAGTCTTTCCTCTCTTTCAACATCTATATCATTCAAACATCCTCGAAAGTGTCTCCATCTGTGCTGATAATGCAGAAAGTTTCTCGAGTCTGTCAATCTCCACTCCCCTTGGTTGACTCATGTTCGTGTATGGCCATTGATACGCAAAGTCATCCATGGTACCTAAAAAGAGAGAAATATAGGAAGAGAATGAAAATAAAAATAAAAATAAAATGTTTAAATTAAGACTAATTTGATTGAAATTAATATTGGTAAATAATTATTAAATTAATTCCCAAGAATTGGGCCAAAAAACTGTTGATCGATTTTCATAATCAATGAATATGCAAGTATATACGATTCAACAAGTAATAAAGTGAAAGTAGAGTATCGTTCCCACGAGGAATTATTTAATAAAAATTACCAAGTACTAACTCTTAACCAAATCAATTTTATTTAAACAATCATAAATTGTGATTTTTCTAATTAAGAAAACTAAATTAAAACAATTAAAAGAGATTATTCTAAAAGAAAGCAAATAAACAACTAAAATTTGAATGAATTCGGATAAATAAGGATTAAGACTCCAATATCCCCAATTATGAATTATAAATCAATTATTCAACTATTCCACTTATTATGTCTCTTGAATTGTTAATGAGGAATTCTCAAATGCCAAAAGCCCTCTCTCGAGTGATCAATTGCCTTCTATTTAACCCAGATTAATTTTGCTATATCTCTACATGCAAAACAATTGAATTAAACTCGTTATAATCCCAATTCCTTATGTGTTACATGCAAAGAAATAGATATTCTCATTCTATTCACAAACCTAATTATTCTTTGTGCAAATAACTAAGTCACATGTCACCATGCCAGATTCTAACCCTAGAATTCCTTTCTCAATTCCTTCTAGAGTAACAAGGTAATTCTTGATCGGATAATTAATCAATAAGCACAAAGCAAGATGAACAATTCACTTCAACATAAATAATAGAATAAATCAAATAATCAATTCATAATCATAAAAAGTTCAATTGAAATCTTAATGAAAGAGTTAGTTCATAATTAATGAATTAAAATCAAGAATCCACAATTGAATAGACATTAAAAGATAAAAGTAAGAGAAGAGAAGAGAATACAATCTATTGTCAGTAGCCTTGAGACTCCTCTTTCGCTCCTGCTTTGAATCTTCAATGGTCTCCAAGTTGTTTCAATCCCCAAAACTAATAAGAACTAGGGTTATGTTCTAATCTAAAGGAGTGTTTAATCTAGTCTAATCTATGTAATCCCCTCTTTATTTTATGTCTTACATCATGTATTTATAGGTTACAAGTCCAATTTTGAGTTTAGGAACAAACCCAATCCAATTTGGAGTCAAAAAGGTGTCAAAATTCGCCCAAAACGCGTCCAGGCCATCACCAAGCCCTTCCCCAGTGCCCCAGCACTGGGAACAACGCTTAGACATTGCCTTATAGCTCCCCGGCGCTGGAAAATGAACTAAGAATAGCGCCCCGGTGTTGTTACAAGTTCTGACATTTTCTGCTCCGACGTCCTTTGGGAAAATGGCCATAACTTCTTCGTCCAAACTCCGATTTTGATGATTCAAGATGATCCGGAAAGCGGAAAAGTAGATCTACAACTTGTATTCTTTGAGGTTTTCAAAATAATGTCCGGAGCTATAGTCAAATTGGCTCTGAAGTGACTGATGTGTAAATGGCAAATCGAAAACGCGAATCTAGCCACCCCAAACGACGATCCAAGTAACTTTTATCCCAATTCCTACAAAACAATATAAAACATACATGAATAGACACAAACACATAAAAACATCCTAAAAGACTTGAGAACAACAATAAATTAAGCCCGAATGTATCTAATTCATGTGTATAAAACTCATTCATCACCAGGCTCAATCAAACAGAGTTTGATGTTAATAATATATATAAGTATTTATATATATAAAAGCAATAAACGCTTCAGATATAATTACAGGCTCACTGAACAGAGTTCGATAATAGTATATATATATACATATATAAAAGTAATAAACGCTACATATGTGAATCCAGGCTCAATCGAGGCATAACTCGATGATGTTAGTACAAATATATATATATAAGTATATATATACAAAAGAAATAAAAAGTCACGGATCGAAGTTCGGGCATACGCACACAACATGACTCTCAACGTGAATAACTGTGTGTGCAAAAAGTGGAGAAAGGCTTTAAGAAATGTAAGAAGTCTTACAGTGGGCTGCCAAAAAGACTTCAAATGGATTTAATTGAATGAGCACTCGATTTCCATCGGTAAAATATAGCAACATATAAGCTCACAAGTGTTTAAAATGAGAAAGCACTTAGTTTATAGTGTGTACAGAGCAAAATGGACAAGGCTTTCTCGCCTTTTCTCTTTTCAAAATGGCCACCCCAAGCACTCTATTTATAGATGGGGGAGCCACAGGTGTACCTGCGACTACCCGGGGTACCCTGAGCTCCGTGGGCCCCGCTATCTCGAAGTACGTGCACGTATACAACGTATTGTCTACTCGAACCTTCATAACTTTCAATCCGGGCATCCGATTAAGGCGTATGATACCTTTCTGAAATGTTGTTGTCGAGAGCTACACAATGACATGGGATAAGAGGTTGTACGAAGTCGGGAAGATAGGGCCATGCCTAGATCTTCGGGTCTTTTAATTCCATCCGGTGTGCTATCTTGTGTAGTAGTCACTCGGGATTTGAGTTATGTTTCTTGTAGGATACTTCTATGTAGTATGTTTGTTGATATGTTGTTGAGGCAGCGCAATGTGGGATCGAGGTGGAAAAATGACAATTTTGCCTTTCACCGGGGTTATCTCCGGTTTGGGCTGATGTAACAGTCGTTGCTCAAGGTTATCTTAGAGATTGGGCTGTTGTAGGTGCTGAATGTGCTCAGGGTTGTCTCTGAGGTGTGCCTAACCTCCCGGGGTTGTCTCCGGGATTGGAACTGAGTGTCTCAGGGATATCTCCGAGGTTGAAGCTGACTGTAAGGTTGAAATGAGCATTTCTGGGGTTATCTTTGGAACTGCAACTGCATTCCTCGGGGTTGTCTCCGAGGTTAAAACTAAAAATCCCGGGGTCATCTCCGGGACTTGAACTGAGTATCTCGGGGTTGTCTCCGAGATGGAAAACTGATGATTCTGGGGTTATCTCCGGAACTGGAACTGCATTCCTCGGGGTTGATTCCGAGTTTGAACTGAAACTCCCGGGGTTGTCTCCAGGATGGGAACTGGGTATCTCGGGGTTGTCTCCGAGATGGCAAAACTGATAATTCTGGGGTTATCTTCAAAATTAGAACTGCTTTGTCCTTAAGGGTTATCTCTGAAAGACGATTCTGCCCTCCTGCAACGTTACTAACAGGAATGCAAAAATTTTGAGTGTCTATAGATACTGCAAAAGCAGTATCTTCTTTGTTCTTTGGCCAGGAAGTGCAAGAAGCTGTGCCTAGTTTATACTAGGGTTCGATCATTGCCTTGGGACCCAAAATGGGAATTTCACTTTTGTTTTCAATTTGGTTTGTTCTAGTATACTGATATGACCTAAACATGCATGAAAAGAAGTATAACATGTGATTTAAAGCTTTCTTATGTGGTATGAATTGCTCAACATAATTTAGTAAGAGATTTATAAGAAAAACTTAAAGTTTTGAAAACAAACTTTGATGAAACTTATGTTTTACAAATTCTAAGCTAGATGGTATATACACATGACTGATTTCAAACATAAATAAGCATGAGTTGTGAATTGTAGTTCTTTTATTCATGACCAACTTGTTAGGCTTTGTGTTAGAGAACTTTTTCAAAGAAAAGCTTGTCGTATCAAAGCTAATATCTATGAATACTACATGATATATGCTCTTACTTTTTGGTGAAGCTAGCATGATTTAACTATATATGATAAGAGCTTTAAAGTTGTCTTGTAGGTGTTAAATCGCATTATTCAAGTTTAAAATGATTTCAAAGGCAAACTTGGATGTTTTCAAACCAAATTGCATTAGTATGAGTAGTTAAGTTCTGAAGATTTAAGATGACATGTTTATGATCATTATGTCTCTAAACATGATTCTTATATGTTAAACATAATAGTAGTAAACCAAGCATAAGTTTAAAGTTTGTTTTTAAGTACTAAACGATGCTAGTTATGAATAAATGATATAAACACTTATGAGCATGTGTAGTACAGATTATGTGATCTCTTTATGTGAACATAAGGCTATTAGTATACATGGTGATTACATGACCCTATTTGGCCTTGATTGAAAATCCTTAACTAAGACCGTGACATGTAAAAGTGAACGTAGGATGGTCATATACTTATGTAAAGCCCTCTAACATATGCACATGATAGTTAATAATGACTTAGTATATGAAGAAAAATGGATGAAACCGAGAGAAGAGAAGCTCAACTCTGGTGGGAGCTAGAAGACCGCAGCATGACTCTGGCATCCCTAAGCTAACGAGTATGCGATAGCGCCATCCTGTGATCGATTTCGTATTATGTTTGTGGTCTGAGGTTCAAGGCATGTTTATATGGTTTCTTTAACTTGTATTATATGACAGTATACTATGTAATGCTAAGTGATAGAATTGAATGTTGTTTATAAACTTTTAAAGTGATAAGTCCAAAAGATGTTTACGAATTATAAAGCAATGATTAGAAACTATATTGTTTGATTTTGTGGTGTCTTATAAACTGATGTTGTGCTATAAGTACGCAAAGTATGTGATGAAGTATGTATACACTATAAAACTAAGTTAGAAGTTTATGTATGCGTTTAAACTTACATACTATGTATAAGTATATATAACTAATGAATATCCTATACGCGTAACTATGTGATGTTAGGATTCAAAGTGTGTTGATAAGTTATATTTTGGTAAACTACGCTTGAGGCAAGTACTTGAACCCTACTCTTTATTGAGCATTACTTGAACTTGTGCTATTATTGATCGTACAAGTAGAACTTTGAAAGTATAATACTTCGTAATCTAGAAATGAATTTGTTTACAAACCTTGATTTCGAACGATAATTGTTCATATATATATTGTGGAAGAAAACTGTCTAAGCCATTGCTTCGGCTAGACTATTGATATTTGATCGAAATCTATCCAAACCAAATTAACTTGGTGCGGACTCTTATAACTGAGATGAACAACCCTCTTAGTAGGGGAACTATATATTGTCAGAGAACCGACGTGCGCACGTGAGAAAGATTAAATGTTATGCATGACATAGGGTATTTTAGGTTGATCACCAATTGTACTCATTTTGTAGAATTATCAGTTTATTACTGTTAATTCTAGTAGAAGTTCATAGTCCTTAGTGACTACTCAGTATTCATTACTTTGAAATCTTGAATTGATTAATCATTGAATATTATTGATATTTTTTGTCTATAGAGACTATTGTTGATAATCATCGATACTTCTTGCTATCTTAAACTATCATTATTGTTGTACCCTTGAGAAATTTAAAACTACATTGATTACCTTTTTGCTATATTACTTGCTGGGCAAAATTGTTGCTCATCCTTACTTTCCTTAAAACTTTCAGTTAAGGTAGAACGTGGTAAACCCTCTGGCAAGGACAAGGGTAAAGAGAAAGTTTTAGAGTAGATAGTTTCATAGTACTAGGGATGTACTATTATTCTATTGTAGAAGAACTTAATTATATTAAGTTATGTTTAATTTTAAGTTGTATTGTGTTAGTAACGGTTGCGAGACTTTGGGACTAGAATAATTATGTTATAACAATGTAATTTATTCTATTATTTCATTGTGTGAGATTTTGATTTATTATTAGAGTTAGTATGTGACAACCAAATTTGAGACAAGTGTGGTCTGAATTTGGGGACGTCACAACTCACCTCTCATATTATGTTGGCCATGATTACCACCGAAGTGGTTACCATTTTTGGCATGTTGGTTATCACTGCTTTGATGATTGTTGCCACTGGTATGACTATTATCGTGCTGTCGATTGTTGTCTTTTGGTTGAGCTGACTCATAATCCCACTCCAATAACTGAGCCCTATTTACAACATCGAAATACAAACAAAGTTTGTGAGAAATGAGGTGTTGACGAATTTCAGGTTTTAAACCTCTCAGAAACATTCGTGTCATTCGCTCCTCATTATCCACCAAATGGGATGCAAACCGATACAACTCCGCAAACTTAGCTTCGTATTGTGATACAGTCATATTTTTCTGTTCCAATTTAATGAGTTCCACCTCCTTCATGTGATGAATACTTTCTGGAAAGTACTTGTCGTTGAACAATTCTTGGAACTTCTCCCAAGATATCTTAAGTGTGGACAGATGAGTACGTTTTACAGACTCCCACCAGTAATATGTCTCTCCGCACAACGTAAAGGTGACGAAGGGAACCTTTTGGTCTTCAGTGCATCCCAAGACATCAAATATCTTAGTAATCTGCTTAATCCATGCCTCTGCCTTAAGTGGCTCTGGCTTTCCCAAAAACTCCAGCGGTCCCAACTTCGTGAATTATTTAGCAGTGACCAGCTGATGAGAAGGTTTTTAACCTTTGATTTATCTTTATTTAGCTTGTTATATTGTTAGTTTTTTGAATATTTCATGTTGTTTTTGATAGTTTTTTGTTCTTGTTGCAGGATATTAAGTGAGCACATCAAAATATTGGCATTGGAAGAAAGTTCAAGCAAATCTAAACATTATGCATGACCGGTGATAAGGCGCGCCATGATTACATAGAGAAGAATGCGTGGGCGCACGTAGAGACGAGGAAAGTTACTAGTCATATTATATGGCGTCTTTGTTGACTATTAAACCCGTGAAGAGGGCGCTACTGGCCTGACGGGTCAAGAGCTGTGTTACTTTTTCTCTGTTGAAAATTGAGTTGTGTTGGGAGAGTTGACTTATTTATGTAATAAGGTTATATTAGGAGTGTGTAAGGAGGCTTATTCATGTTAATTGAGATTCTATGTTTAAAAACTTGTTGGGTTTAATTAGGATTTTGATTTTTATTAGAATTCCTTTGTGATGAGTTTGAGATGGATTAGAATTGGTGGTGATGGAGCTGAAGTGAATTAACTTATATTAAGTGCTAGAGATCGAACAATTAAGCATACACTTAGAGACAAAGAATTGAAAAAAGCAAGAGCTTGGAGGAACAAAGAAGAGAAGGTGATTTCAAGAAGATTGCAGATTTGAAGGGCTAGAATGGTGGTGTACTACTATTCTTCTTTAAATTCAATTTGTGTAATCAGGATGATGATTTCTTTTATTTATTCAGTATTTAATTCATTAGTTATGAACTAAATTACTCTTTAGGCTTGCAATGGATCTTTAATGTTGAATGACAATTATTATGCCTTGATTTAAGTTTAATAAATTATTAATTTAGTTTATCTATTGTGATTTGTTATTAATTTATGAATTGCTTGATCACCAATTTTATGTAGATTTGTATGGATTCGAGAGATGATGTATGATTCTAGACCTAGTCACAATAGCATGTGTTCTTGAATTCTGTGAATGAATAGAATCTTGATTTATGTTAGGGTAGAGATATGCCTAGCATAGCATGTAATCTAGTAAGAACTTGGAATTAAATCCTTCTTAATTGTAATTCACATAGAGATATAGTGAATTAGTTATTTAGGGTGTTTGGCTTAATTATATCTAATTTGTGGATTTAAGTTGATATGGTTTTAGTGCATTGAGAAATGGCTAAATCTACATAGGTGTTTTTTATTAATAAACTGAGATAATGAATTAAATTGGAATAAGGTGTGATAATTGAAATGATACTTAAAGTGATGTTGTAAAGCCTAATTCTCAATTATTTGCTTGAAATTAAGGTTTTTAAGTTGTGTTGATTGATTGATATTTTTAGTTTCTAGTTTTTATTAGTTATCATTCTTGATTTGGACTAGTTTAATAAAATTGGGTTAATACGAAATTGATAATTGTTAAGATTAATTTCTTGTTATTCTCTGTGGGAACGATTCTTTTCTTATCATTATATTACTTGTTAACCACATATACTTGTGTGTTGTGCGTAATTAAATTTTTGACCAACAAGTTTTTGGCGCCGTTGTCGGGGAATAAGTATAGATTTTAATATTTTGCAATATCAATTTTATTAGTTCAGTTTTACTTAAACAATTTTTTTCTTTTGTTTTGTTCTTTCTTATTTCAATTTTTAGAAGTGGTTTATGCAAACTCGGTCCAAAAATCCAGACTCGCTTCCTTTTGAGGACGATATTGAGAGACGGTTTCAAAGGCTAAGTAAGTGAATTAAGGAGACAAGGGAAGACTTCGAGAATTCTGAAAAAGAAGAAGCAATGGTTGTCGAAAACCAGAAAGCATTGAGAGATTTTGCTACACCTAAGGTGATTGAGCTTCAGTCGAGTATCACCAGTCCGGCGATCGCTGCGAATACATTTGAGATTAAGCCTGGGACTATTCAGATGATTCAGAACTCGGTATAGTTTGGGAGACTAGCAAATGATGATTCGAACGAACATTTGGTCAGCTTTTTAGAGATTTGTGACACCTTCAGGTATAATGGGGTGTCAGATGATGCAGTAAGGCTTCGCTTGTTCCCATTCACTTTGCGGGACAAGGCAAAGAGTTGGTTACAATCTCAGGACCAGTATAGATGCGGCTTCGGGTGGAGCATTTATGGCTCAGAGTTACGAGGAGGCGTATGAGTTGATAGAGATAATGGCGGCTAACAACTACCAAAGGGTTGAATGGACAAGATTGACACAACCTAAGGTGGGCATTTATGGAGTGTTAGAGGAGTTAGAGTTGGGGTGACAATGACATTAGCAAATTCGTATTTCAAAGACTATCAAAGAAGGTGGATGTTTGTGGTGTATTTTAAACTCAAAGAAGTTGATGCTTTATTTTGTGAATTGTTCTTGCTGTGAAGCGGGCGAACATGAGAATAATGTGCAATCAACCTAGTGTCAGTACAATTTGTGGGTAGCTACAACAGAATTCCACAAAACATGTACCAGAATGCCTACAATCCAGGGAATAGGAATCACCATAATTTTACGTGGAGTAATAATCAGCATCAGTAAGCTCCGCGACCATCTTATCCCCCAGGATTTCAGAATCAGAATCAACAGACAACTCAGCATCAAGAGAGAAAAACAAATTTAGAGGAGTTGTTGTCAAAGTATATAACGAGCAACGAGGCAGTTATGAAATCACAAGCTGTAGCCATCAAAAACCTAGAGAATCAGATGGGACAGTTGGCTTTTGCATTAAATAATAGGCCTCAAGGAACTTTACCCGGTGATACAGAGAAAAATCCAAAGGGGAATCATGAGCAATGTCAAGCAATTATGTTAAGGAGTGGAAAACATCTTGAGGGGCAGAAAACAAAAAATTTGGCTGCAAAAGATGATGATAAAGAAGGTGAAAACATAGTGGTTGAAGACAAACAAGGGGGAAAAAAGCAGGTGGAAAAGAGCAAGACAAATAATGAACCGGTTGTGTACCCTAGACCACCATTTCAGCAAAGAATTCAGAAACAGAAATTAGATAAGCAATTCGCCAAGTTTTTGGAAGTTTTCAAGAAACTTCAAATAAATATCCCGTTCGCAGAAGCCCTAGAGCAGATGCCTAGTTATGCCAAATTTATGAAGGGTATTTTGTCTAGAAAGAAAGGGTTAGAAGATTATGAAACGGTGGCGTTGACGGAGAAATGCAGCGCAATCTTACAGCAAAAGTTACCTCCAAAGTTGAAGGATCCAGGAAGTTTTACAATACCTTGCACAATTGGGAACATGGAATTCCAAAAGTGTTTATGTGATTTGGGGGCAAGTGTGAACCTCATGCCGTTATCAGTATACACCGAATTGGGTTTACCAGCTCCGAAACCGACCAATATATCTCTACAGTTGGTAGATAGATCAGTCACGTACCCAAGAGGAATTGTGGAGGATATTTTGGTCAAGGTTGACAAATTTATATTCCCAGCTGACTTCATAATTCTGGATTTTGAGGAAGAAAAGAACATCCCAATCATCCTAGGGAAACCGTTCTTAGCTACCGGTAGGACTCTCATCGATGTGCAAAAAGGTGAACTAACTATGAGGGTTCAAGATCAAGAAGTCAAGTTCAATGTGTCCAAGGCCATGAAATTCCCTACGAATAAAGAAAAGTGTTAACGGGTGGATGTCATTGATCGGATAGTTAATGAAGACATGGTAAAAAGTTTGATCAGTGATCCGTTGGAAACTACACTACTGGGGGATGAAGATTTAGATGATCTAGAGTTCGTGGATTATTTGCACATGCTGGATGCTTTGCCGAGGGTTAGTAGATTTAAGGCACCATTTGAGCCATTACACACAGAAGACAAAGCCACGACAAGGATAAAACCTTCGTTGGAGGAGCCACCTACACTTGAGCTTAAGTCACTCCCTAAACCCCTCAGGTACTTTACCTATTATTATTTCTGCTGTGCTTAGCGAATTGCAGGAAAATAAGTTGTTGAGAGTGCTTAGAGAACACAAATCGGCTATAGGATGGACAATTACAGATATCAAGGGAATCAGTCCATCCTTTTGCATGCACAAAATTCTTATGAAAGAGGAAACAAAGCCAACAGTGGAACAACAGAGACGGCTCAACCAAATCATAAATGAAGTAGTGAAGAAAGAAATTCTAAAGTGGTTGGATGCGGGAATCATCTACCCAATTTCAGACAGTGCGTGGGTCAGTCCAGTTCAATGTGTTCCGAAAAAGGGAGGAATGACCGTAGTACAAATGATGATAATGAATTAATTCCGATGAAGATAGGGACCGGTTGGAGGGTTTACATGGACTACAAGAAGTTGAATAAAGCAACCCGCAAAGACCACTTTCCTCTGCCGTTTATTGATCAGATGTTAGACAAGTTGGCGGGACACGAATTTTACTGCTTATTGGATGGGTATTCGAGGTATAATCAAATAGTCATTGCTCCTGAAGATCAAGGGAAGACCACTTTCACGTGCCCATACAGCACTTTTGCATTTAGGAGAATGTTTTTTGGCTTATGTAATGCACCCACAACTTTTTAACGGTGTATGATGGCCATCTTCTTAGACATAGTGGAAAAGAATGTGGAAGTCTTCATGGACGACTTCTTTGTCTATGGAGTTAATTTTGATGTCTGTCTAGAGAATTTGGTGATGGATTTAAAGTGACGCGTGGAGACAAATTTGGTACTAAACTGGGAAAAGTGCCACTTTATGGTTGAAGAAGGTATAATTTTGGGGCACAAGGTCTCTGTGAAGGGATTAGAGGTTGATAGAGCAAAGTTAGAAACAATTGAAAATCTTTCATTTCCGACTATAGTTAAGGGAATCCGTAGCTTTTTGGGACATGCAGGATTCTACCGAAGGTTCATTAAAGATTTCTCCAAGATTGCAAAACCATTGTGCAGTCTCTTAGAGAAAGATTCATTTTTCAAGTTTGATGAGGATTGTAAGTTAGCATTTGAGCAATTGAAGAAAAGGTTGACTACAGCTCCAGTTATCATCGCACCGGATTGGACTATGCCCTTTGAGTTAATGTGCGATGCGAGCGACTATGCGGTAGGGGCTGTTTTAGGTCAACTCCGAGAGAAAATATTCCACGCCATATACTATGTAAGTAAGATGCTTACAGATGCCCAATTGAACTATACAACTACAGAGGAGTTACTTGCAGTAGTATATGCCTTTGACAAATTCCGGGCATATTTGATTGGGACAAAAGTGGTGGTTTATACGGATCACTCAGAAATTTGGTATCTAATCTCGAAGAAGGATGCTAAGCCATGACTTATCAGATGGATACTCCTCCTACAGGAATTTGATTTGGAAATAA
This sequence comes from Panax quinquefolius, assembly GCA_020205615.1. NCBI lineage: Eukaryota > Viridiplantae > Streptophyta > Magnoliopsida > Apiales > Araliaceae > Panax > Panax quinquefolius. The sequence goes on along the minus strand of CM035168.1, from coordinate 11,479,233 downwards.
AAGATAGAAAGGGGACAGAGAATCAAGTTGCAGATCATCTTTCAAGGTTAGAAAATCAGAACAAAGACGGGGCAGATAAGTGTTTAATTAACGAGTCATTTCTGGATGAGCAACTGTTTGGAGTCAACGCAAAATTTCCATGGTATGCAGATTTTGCAAACTATTTGGTGAGCAACGTCCTTCCCCCTGATCTTACACGTCAACAAAAGAAGAAGTTCCTACATGACGTCAAGTGGTACATGTGGGACGAGCCTTATTTATTCAAATAGTACGCGGATAAAATGATTCGCCGATACGTGCCATATAGCGAAGTAAAGAATATTTTGCACGAGTGTCATTCATCTGCCTATGGGGGACATTATGGAAGTAAGAGAATAGCAGCCAAAGTACTTCAAATAGGATTCTATTGGCCTACAGTATTCAAGGATGCCCACCAGTTCGTGAAAAGCAGTGACAGATGTCAAAGGGTGGGTAACATTTCAAAGAGGAACAAAATGTCACTCAACACAATCATGGAAGTAGAAGTTTTTGATGTGTGGGGAATGAACTTTATAGGACCTTTTCCTCCCTCATTCAATAACTTATACATTTTACTTACTGCAGATTATGTAACAAAATGGGTGGAAGCTGTAGCACTCCCTAAGAATGATGCCAAAGTTGTTCTCAAGTTCCTACAAAAGAACATATTCACATGATTTGGCACACCAAGAGCAATCATAAGTGACGAGGGAAGTCACTTCTGCAATAAAGCATTCTCAGCTCTCTTGGAGAAATACGGAGTTAATCATAGGGTTGCAACAACATATCACCCCTAGACAAGTGGGCAAGCCGAGGTCTCCAACAGGGAGGTGAAGAAAATTTTAGAGAAGATAGTAAACCCAAATAGAAAAGATTGGTCTCTAAAATTGGATGAGGCATTATGGGCTTACAAGACAGCATACAAGACATCAATTGGGATGTCTCCATATCAGATGGTTTACAGGAAAGCGTGTCACCTACCTGTGGAGTTACAACATAAAGCCTACTGGCAATTCAGAAGCTCAACTTCGATCAAACAGCAGCAGGTGAAAAGAGGCTACTTCAATTGAATGAACTTGATGAATTCAGACTACAAGCCTATGAGAATTCAAAGTTGTATAAAGAGAAGGTCAAGAAATGGCACGACCAGAAAATCTTGCAGAGAAAGTTTGAACCATGGTAATCGGTACTATTGTTTAATTCCAAACTGAGACTATTTCTCGGAAAGCTCAAATCTAGATGGTCGGGTCCATTTATTATTAAGAGAGTCTTCCCATATGGCGCCATTGAGCTATACAGTAGAAATCCTCTCGAAACCTTCAAAGTCAATGGGCAAAGATTAAAGCACTACTGGGGTGGCGACTTCGACAATGAAGCCATTGCAATTACACTTGCCGATGCACCTTGAAATAAGAGGCACCGTCGGGCTTACGATGTTAAAATTAGCGCTACTTGGGAGGCAACCCAAGCTCTAAACCTTTTCTATTTTATTTACTAAGTACATTTTAGCTCATAGTATAGCTTAGATATGTCTTTTTCAAAGAATAATGACTTCATTATGGTATGCTTGTAGGGAATGAAGGAAAAAAGAGAGTCACCAAGACACTTCATAAATGGCGCGGGCCGCGCCACATAAGGCTTGCATCCAGCGTGGGGCGCGCTATGGTACATTGAAACACGATGCGGGGCGCGCCAACTTCCATTAAACATATTGTCCACCTAGCACAAAGCGTGCCACCAGAAGTCTATACACGGCGCGGGGCGTGCTACCTCAACAGAAGATATTGTCCTCATAGCGCGGGGCGCACCATTGGGAGCCTATACATGGCGCGGGCCGCGCCGCTCGGAGATGCCAGATATTGAACGCGTTCTAAACGTATCATACTCGAACATAACCAGTTTATAACTCCTTATTACACTTAGTCTTCCCTTTTCTTTTCCCATACAAACTCTCCCACTCCCTCATAACTCCTATAACTCCCACAACTCCTTTACACCACTTCTCCTTCTCCTTCCCAACTCCTTCTCCCATTAAACCACAAACTCTACAACTCCCCATACACGTTGGTTTTCATATTCTATATGAACTCAACTCCTTCAAGTAACAATGTTCCATCTACATATAAGCAACACACTCCCACACTAAGTCCAATTCCTTTTCTTCATAAATTCTTACAAATTGGGGCATCACTACAAAGGGGGGAACACAAATTCTTATTGAAGGTAAACCCAAATTTCTATATTCTCATTTTTCTTCTCTCTTGTTAGTAAAAATTGGTTGGAAAACCTTGGGAATTGGTTGCCCAAGGATTGTTTTGGCTTATTTTGTATTTTGGTTAGAGAGATAGTTCAAAGAAGCCAAGTTTGGGGGAATTAGCCTTTACACCCACCAACTATTTGACAAAATTCATGAACCAAAACTTTTGCCTACACTTCACCAAAAACACCATGTCTTCACATAAGACCATGTCTTCACATAAGAGACCACGTCTATCCACCTCCACTGCTCGGGCTCAGTATGATCACACGAAATTTGTTAGTGAGGGGGCTGAGGCAAGATTCAAATCATCCATAGACAAGAAGACTTTGGTGCTAGAATGAGGATTGAAGCCGGATGCTAACTTGGATGGTGATATCGCACTGATGATTATGGAACGTAATTGGTTTCAGTTAGTAGAGAAACCACTTCCAGTGGTAATCAACATCGTGAAAGAGTTTTATGCCAACGCAATGGAGCATGTCAATCACGTACTCATGGTTCGGGGTAAACCGGTGTCTTTTCATGCCGATGCCATCAACGAGTATTTTGAGTTGGAAACACCAACTATTGGATGATATGAAGATGGTTAACCCGACCTGGATTAATTGATTGTAAGATTGTGTAAACCGGGAACTCAATGGGTGACTCGAGCCGGAACGAATGACAAAATAAGTTTTCCTCACTCACCACTAAGTCGGTATGGCAAAGCATGGTATGCATTTCTTTGTGCCCGTTTAATGCCCACACGCCACCAAAATGATGTAACTATGGAAAGGGCACGGCTACGATATGGGATTGTTCACCACCAGTACCGTGTGAATAATTCCATTGTGTTCTATAATGTGGATGTGGGTGATTATATTCAGGAGTCCATTGATCGGCTGCTAAGGGGAAGTACTACGGGGGGTCTGCTACATGGATTTCTCATTACTAATTTGTGCCGCAAAGCTGGGGTGCAGTGGCATCCCTCAAAACCTATACAACAACCAATGGCTATAATCGACCATGCTACAATTGAAAAGTACAAGGCATGGGAGGGGGAAAGATCACATCCAAGAGGAGAAGGTTATATTATGATTCGCTAACCCTCACCCCCAGTTGCAGCTGAACCAATGGAAGAGCAACAACCTTGCGGTTCAAGGAATCAATTCTTATGGTTGGCACAACAACAAGATTTAATGCATCAGTACAATGCAAATGCTTTGAACACACTTGCTGATGCGTTGTCTCACTGCAATCCTAATGCCAATCCGGTGGCCATGCCTGTTCCTCCTGTCCTTCCAGCATACCCTCCTTCGAATAACGACGAGCAGTGACTCATTTTTCAGGGAAGTCCTCATGTTTTTAGTTGTTTTATTTTGTTGTAATGAGGACATTACTTGCTTTAAGTTTGGGGGGGTTATGTTTCTGCCTAGTTAATTTATGAAGATTTAAAAATCATGTTAATTAGTTTGTTAGTTTGTTTTTCATGTCTTGTAGTTTAATACATTTATTGTTGCATATACAAAAAAATAAAATAATAATAATAATAATTTTGCATGTAGTTTATGTTGCATGAATCCAGTTATTAGATAGTAAAAGTCTATTTTTGGCCAATGATGATATTGGAATTGTGTAGGCAAGTTAGTATTGATTATTTGGACCTTGATGTGACTTCTTATTATGAAATTGGATCTTTTTCTATTTGAAATTGGTATAATCAAGGTTAGCACGTTAGAAATAACCATGTTGACTGAGTATGTTAAATTGGCACATAATGGACTTCTTAAGGATAATATTAGTTTGAATGAATGAAAGGCATGAATAGGCAGAGATGGCTAAATTTAAACAAAAAATTAAGTTTGGGGGAAAATCTGGGATATATAAGCGGGAAAAGAGTAAAAAAAGTATAAAGCATAAGTATCCCGGATTGAACTCTTAAACTTGGTGGATGTTTGACTTTGGTGGGATCTAGTTTGTTTGTGAATTTCATGAGTTTACACTATATGATGCCTTTAAAGAGATCTATTATGTGTTGTATTTAGCATTATATCAGTTGATATGGTTGTTGAGCACATACACACTATATCGGTAAGAACAGTTTAAGAGTTGGAAAGTAATTGGGGAAGTTATTGATTGGTTTAGATATGATGTACTATCGTGTTTACTTAATTTCTCTGAGATTGTATGAGTAGACTATGTTCTGTCTTAATACTGGATTCGCAGTTTTAGCGTAGTAGTTGCATTGCATATCATTTTGCTTGAGGACAAGCAATGTTTCAAGTTTGGGAGAATTTGATGAGAAGATTTTTAACCTTTGATTTATCTTTATTTAGCTTGTTATATTGTTAGTTTTTGAATATTTCATGTTGCTTTTGATGGCTTTTTGTTCTTGTTGCAGGATATTAAGTGAGCACATTAAAATGCTGGCATTGGAAGAAAGTTCAAGCAAATCTAAACATTCTCAGATAACCAGTATGTATGCGCCATGATGATTATAGAGAGAATCTAGTAGGTGCGCCATGAAAGCGAGGAAAGTTACTAGTCATATAGCACGGGCCGCGCTGTTGCAGTACAAAACCCAGCTCGGGGCACGCCGGTCGGATGGGTCAAGAGCTGTGTTACTTTTTCTCTGTTAAAAGTTGAGTTGTGTTGGGAGAGTTAACTTCTTTATGTAATAAGGTTATATTTGGACTATGTAAGGAGGTTTATTCATATTAATTGGGATGTTTTAATTAGGAGTTTGATTTTTATTAGAATTCCTTTGTGATGAGTTTGAGATGGATTAGAATTGGTGGTGATGGAGCTGAAGTGAATTAAGTTATGCTAAGTGCTAGAGATCCAACAATTAAGCATACACTTAGAGATAGAGAATTGAAAAAATCAAGAGCTTGGAGGAACAAAGAAGATAAGGTGATTTCACGAAGATTGCGGATTTGAAGGGCTAGAAGGGTGGTGTATTACTATTCTTCTTTAAATTCAATTTATGTAATCAGGATGATGATTTCTTTTATTTATTCAATATTTAATTCATTAGTTATGAACTAAATTACTCTTTAGGCTTGCAATGGATCTTTAATGTTGAATGACAATTATTATACCTTGATTTAAGTTTAATAAATTATTAATTTAGTTTATCTATTATGATTTGTGATTAATTTATGAATTGCTTGATCACCAATTTTATATGGATTTGTATGGATTCGAGAGATGATGTATGATTCTAGACCTAGTCACAATAGCATGTGTTTTTGAATTCTGTGAATAAATAGAATCTTGATTTATGTTAGGGTAGAGATATGCCTAGCATCGCATGTAATCTGGTAAGAACTTGGAATTAAATCCTTCTTAATTGTAATTTACATAGAGATATAGTGAATTAGTTATTTAGGGTGTTTGGCTTAATTCTATCTAATTTATGGATTTAAGTTGATATGGTTTTAGTGCATTGAGAAATGGCTAAATCTACATGAGTGTTCTTGATTAATAAACTGAGATAATGAATTAAATTAAAATAAGGTGTGATAATTGGAATGATACTTAAAGTGAAGTTGTAAAGCCTAATTCTCCATTATTTGCTTGAAATTAAGGTTTTTAAGTTGTGTTGATTGATTGATACTTTTAGTTTCTAGTTTTTATTAGTTATCATTCTTGATTTAGACTAGTTTAATAAAATTGGGTTAATAAAAAATTGATAATTGTTAAGATTAATTTCTTGTTATTCTCTGTGGGAACGATTCTTTTCTTATCATTACATTACTTGTTGACCACGTATACTTGCGTGTTGTGCGTAATTAGATTTTGGACTAACACCAGCCGTGAGTTGTCATTGTTCTCATCTGCATTTTAAACATGAGTTTCTCTCATTTGGTGTTGCACGAATTGTAGAAAGCTCCTAAACATCTCATCATTCATCATTTGGTCGGTGTTGTTGTTTACATGAGGATTATTGCTTTCCTGATGCACATTATCCTGGTTATTGATTGGCAGTGTCTCAACGGTCTCATGTGCTCCATTGCTTATTTCAAAAAATTCAGATGTTATTCTCAAATACTGCCACAAAACAAGGGTTAATTAAAGAAATTAACAATCCACATATTATCCCTATATTCTGACCGATCAATTAAATAACAAATAAGCTTAGGTAGGACACACTAGCGAATGTTTTACTCGTCTCTCCCCTCTTAGTTCTAATCCCAGATCTCCACCAGAAATCATATCCCTAAGCTCTGATACCAACTGTGACGCCCCCCAAAATAGGTCCACACAACTCATTCTGAGTCGTCAAATACATGGTACAGAAACCAAATACAAACTTCATTAATACAATTGTCGTGCAAAATACGATAACACATATGCTGTGAGTTTTAATACAAATATTGTCTTGTAGACAATATCTAAACTCAAATAAAGTCCTCATTACAATTATTGTTACACTATTTTATAAAATAGTGAGGACTACTATAATAACCGTCTTGAACCATTATTCCACTCCCCGACTAGTCCCAGTTATATTCTCGCCTCCTGAGAAGAACAATGGAACCAAAAGGAAAATTGTGAGCTAAACTAGCCCAATAAAGAATATTACGACTAAGATAATTTAGAACAAATTATCCTTAGTTCTCAACAGAGAAAAATCTGATAGAATACAATAAACAACAATTTTAGATCAACAACTGTAGCGAAAATAGCAATTCATTAGAAGAGTCAAGTAGAGCATGATGTCTACTATCTTCTATGATTTAAAAGTCCATCATCAATAGTTTATCCATGTAACACCAATAAATAAATATTTCACATCAACGAATTATCCATGCACTACGGGTCAAGGATATTCGTTTGTATCACCAGTGGTCATGATCATGTCAAACACCTGTTCATCTTTGCCTTACGGGCCAAAGATATCTATCAATAGTTCATCTTTGCACTACAAGTAAAAGATATTCATCAATCAACAGTTCATCTTTGCACTACGGGCCAAAGATAACTTTCAATATAATTTAAGTCTCAGAATTATAATAATGACATAAAGAATTAATCAAGTGAGATTATAACATGGATTCAATTTCAAGAATAAGATTCATAAAGGATAACTTGGACAAAGAAAAAAAAAATTAAATTATGTTGTGAACAGTACTTATGAATAGTACCGTATGAATAGTATCATATGAATAGTGCCCATGAATAGTATCGTATGAATAGTACCCAGACATGAAAAGATTAAAATTTAATAAGAAATTTCAGACCAATATTCTAGTGAAATGATATTAGATGAAGCGCAATCGTTAAGAAATTTCTAATCATTTCAGGAATTATAGAAGCAATACTTACCATAATAAGTTTAAATTTAGGAATATAAGATGAAATAATATCACTTACATGATATGAAGTATGAAAGAAAATGATATCCCTTACAGTATGGAAGGAAATTGTGGCGCCCCCAAAATAGGTATACATCACCTATTTCGAGTTGTCAATATACATGATACGAAACAACTACAACTTTATTATTACAACAAGAAAGCTGTGAGTTTGAATACAAATATTATCTTCAGACAATATCTATACTCAAATAAATCCTCATCACATTTATTGATACATTAATTTACAAAATGGTGAGGACTACTAAACAATCCTTTCTAAAACCTTCATTCCATACCCCAGACTCGTACTAATTTATATTCTCGCCTCCCGAGAAAAATGGAACAAAAAAGGAAAAGGGTGAGCTCAACTAGCTCGAAGAAAGAATATTATGACTAAGATAATATACAACAAATTATCGTTAGTCTTCAACGAGGAAAAATATAATAGAATACTGATAGACAACAAATTTTAAATCAATATTCGCAGTGAAATAATAATTCATTAGAAGAGTTAAGTAGAGAATGCAAACTACTATCTTCTATGTATGAATTTAAAAGTTCATCGTCTATCTTTTATCCCCGTAACATCAATCAATATACATACGGAATCAAATATTCATCTTTGCACTACTGAGCCAAAGATATTCATCGATTAGTCATGTTCATTTAAACACTGTTCATCTTTGCACTACTGAGGCCAAAGATATTCTTCAGAAATCATTCATCTCTTTGCACTCTGAGGCCAAAGATATTCTTAAGAAATCATTCATCTTTGCACTACTGGCCAAAGATATTCCATAATATCATCATTTAAGACCGAGGATGATGTAAAATATTTTTTTAAAAAGCGAATCCAAAGTGAAACAAAATGACAAGGATTAAGGATTAAGGATTAGTACTTGGTTTTATCCATGTCCAAAAATACCTCAAAAATAATCATAGTGGTGTAAAATTCAAGAATGATCAAAAACATGGATACAATCGAGTTAGTATCCGAATAGATATTTTGGACAAAAAGAAAAATTTTATTTTTAAATTGAATAGTCTTAGTATCGTGAATAGTCTTCAGTATCGTGAATAGTGCCATATACGTGAATAGTAACTCCGACACCAAAAGATAGAAATTCCACAAAAAAAACATCTTCACGCTAACCATGAATAGTACTCGTGAATAGTAACTCGTGAATAGTAACTCGTGAATAGTAACTCGTGAATAGTAACTCATGAATAGTAACCCATGAATAGTAACCCGAGCATGAAAAAGTTCCAAATTTGATAAAAACTTGGATCAACATTTGATTATAATGATATTGAAGAAATAATATCATTACGAAAAAAAAATATCCTTACCTCGAAAAAAGAATTACTTACATTTGGAATACTTATTTGAATGAACTTGCACCAGTATATCAATACTCAAAGTATACTCAAAATACTCACAAGAATACGCTCAAAATATCGAGAGAGAAATAGAGAAAACTTGAGTTTCGGTGTGATTTTCAATTCTAACCTAAGCACCCTATTTATAGGAAATTGCTTAGAACACCAAAGCGAGAAAATTTAATATAATATTAATATAATTATACAAATTTTCCTTAGCCCACCTTTTGGTCAAAACACCAGCCACACATGTTAATGATGTCCAAAAAATACAAAAACGTTTTTCTTAAAAAAATAATTTAAACTCCCAAAATCAATTATTTTGAACTTTGGAACTTCAATAATTCATAATAAATAGCCCTTTCATCAGAAAATTCGAATCTCATGAGTTTTTATAGGAAATTCAATTCTCTACAACTTTGCAGAAGAAAGTTTTCCAAATTCCAAATAGAAATTGACCGAAATCCACAAACGGGTGATTTTACAAATTTATAATCAAATTTCGATCGATAATTGTGTCCACCAACACACAAAACATGTGTTAAACATTTAATGCCACAAAATACTCTTCCTCCTCATATACTCATATATCCCACATTCATTGTAAAAATATCATAGTTAATATATTATTAAAATAATATATTTAAATGAATTATTTTATCAGAAAAAGATAAAATATTAATTTTCAACAATTGTCATTTTAAAAATTTTCTCCATCTATATCCACATAAAATCAATATTTTCCTCATCATATAAATCAATAATTAATTATTCACAAATAATATTCTGAGAATCACAATATTGACAACGAGGCGGTTCAGGGAAAGAGGGGCTTTCAATAAGAATTTCTTCTTCTGGCGCCATGCAATTAGATGACCAAACCTCTCCTTAAGCGAGAACTTTCTAGACATTGCCAATAATGTTATCTAATAATATTATTGGATAATATGAATTATTGCTTCGATAATGAAAAATACTATGTAATGACAATTATTGAAACAACAGCAATATAAAATATCAACGCAACAATTATTAACTCAATAAAATACTGAACAGTAATTACTGTAACCATTATTGAGTAGTGCCTTCTTACGTAAGAATCAATAATTGGTGCAATACTGGTGTCTTCTTGTTCAACAACGCGTATTAGTGTGTTTTAACCATAGGGTATTCCAACAAGATTAATCTGTAACAACTACGCCAGTTATTTAAAAACAACTTATATTTATGCGTTTTCTTCATCCAATCGCTTTCGTTATGGGGCCACACATGGCTGGCGCTACTGTCAAATGCGAATATTCCACAAGCGATCTGAATATTCCACGACCAAACGAATATTCCCCGACAACAATGAATATTTTATAACCACTTGCTTATTTTGAAATATTTGCGTATTTAACCCTTAACTATCCACATTAATCAAATCAACCCTTACTATTTCAAAATAATAAATAAAGGAAATTCCTTTTTATTTAAAAAATTTTGGGGTCTTACAACCTCCCCTCCTTATGAAATTTCGTCCTCGAAATTGACGTACGCATACTGGTGTTTGAAAAGGTGAGGATACCTCGCTTTCATTTCCGTTTCCAACTCCCGGTCATTTCTCTATATAGCATGATTCCTCCACAAAACTTTAACTTGTGGTATGACCTTTCTTGGCGTAGGGACATGCTCCTTCCTATCCAAGATCTTGTGGTACCTCCTCATACGTTAAGTCTTGGCTATCTCGTCCGGTTTTAACTCAATAACGTGGTTCGGGTCTTTCACATATTTCTGAAATACGGATATGTGAAACACATTATGAACACGAGACATATTCGGAGGTAATGCAAGTCTATAGGCTACATTTCCTACTCGGTCAAGAATTTGAAATGGACCAATAAATCGTGGATTGAGCTTTCCTCTCTTCCCAAATCTTGTAACTCCCTTCCATGGAGCAAACTCGCAACAATACATGATCCCCTACATTAAATTCCACGTCCTTTCGATGAAGATCCGCATAACTCTTTTATCGATCTTGTGCCGTTTGTATCGTTGTCGAATCATTTGGATCTTTTTCGGTAGTCATACGTACTAACTCGGGTCCCAACAATGTTGCTTCACCCACCTCATCCCAACATATTGGAGAGCGACATTTTCGTCCATATAATGCTTCAAATGGAGCCACACCTATACTTGCCTGATAACTGTTGTTGTAGGAGAATTCCACCAATGGTAAATACTTATCCCAACTGCCCTTGAAGTCTAGGACACAGAGTCTTAATAAATCTTCAAGAGTTTGAATAGTCCTCTCGATTGTCGTCCGTTTGGGGATGGTATGCCGAACTAAATCGCAAATCCGTGCCCATAGCTTTTTGCAAGCTAACCCAAAATCTTGAAGTGAATCTTGGGTCACGATCCGAAACTATGGATACAGGCATGCCATGCAACCTCACAATCTCATTCACGTACATACTAGCAAGACGTTCAAGGGAATAAGTCTCCGTATCGGCAAGAAATGAGCGGACTTGGTTAATCTATCAACAATAACCCAAATAGCATTGATGCCTTGAGAAACCGTAGGAAGACCCGTAACGAAATCCATAGTAATGTGTTCCCACTTCCATTACGGAATCTCAAGTGGTTGCAATGGACCCTTAGGTACAAGATGCTCCGCCTTTACACGTTGGCAAGTTAAACACATCGAGATAAACTTTGCAATCTCTCTCTTCATATTGTTCCACCAAAATGTATGTCGAAGATCACGATACATTTTAGTACTTCGAGGATGGATTGCAAATGGCGATTGTGTGCCTCCATCATAATCTTGTACTTCAAATCGAGTCGTTAGGAACACAAAGTCTAGAGTGGACTCAAGTATTCCTTCTTCATCAATTCTCGCTTAGGAATAGCTCCTTCTTGTACTTTCTTCTTCATACGCATCATCATTTCCGGATTGGGGTGGCTTGAAGCAACCTTAACTTTTTCTATTAAAGTTGGCTCTATCGCGTATACTTGACATCATCGCACTTTCGTTCCGCATATGATCTTCTACTCAATGCGTCACTACCACGTTCGCTTTACCGGGATGGTATTGAATAGTGTGGTCGTAGTCTTTCAATAGTTCGAGCCAACGTCATTGCCAGCGTGTTGAGTTCTTTTTGAGTGAAGAAATATTTAAGGCTTTTTATGGTGCGAATATATCTCCACTTTCTCCCCATATAGATAGTGCCTCCATATCTTTTAATGAAAACGATCGGGCCGCCAACTCTAGATCATGAGTAGGATAATTCCTCTCATACTCTTTAAGTTGTCATGAGGCATAGGCTATGACTTTCCCACGTTGCATGAGAACACATCCTAACCCTTTGCTCGAAGCATCATCAGATAGATAACAAATCCATCCGAACCAAATGGTATTGTTAGACACAGTCTTAGAAATAAGTCTCCTCTTAAGCTCTTGGAAACTCTTCTCGCATTCTTCACTCCAAACGAATTTTGTATCCTTCCGAGTTAAATTTGGGTTAATGAAGTAGCGATTCGAGAAAACCCTTCCACGAATCTCCGATAATAACCCACTAAGCCCAAAAACTACGTTACTTTGATCACCGACTTGGTTGCTCCCAACTTTGTATTGCTTCAATCTTATTTGGATCAACAGATACTCCATGTTTCGACACCACGTGCCCAAGGAATGCTACTTCCTCAAGCCGAACTCACATTTCTTCAATTTGGCATATAGTTGGTTTTCACGAAGCCTTTGGAGTACCAAACTTCAAATGGTGCTCATGATCTTCACGGCTTTTGGAATATATGAGAATGTCATCAATAAAGACAACAACGAATTGATCCAAATATTCTTGAATACTCGGTTCATCATATCCATGAAAGCCGCAGGAGCATTAGTTAGTCAGAAAGACATGACTAAGAATTCATAATGCCCATACCGAGTTTCAAGGCGGTCTTTGGAATATCCTCGATTTTAATCTTGGTGATGATATCCGAGCGAAGATCGATTTTTGAAAAGAATTGTGCCCCTTGCAATCTGGTCAAACAAGTCATCAATACGAGGTAGAGGATACCTATTCTTGATGGTGACATGGTTCAATTCCGATAGTCAATACAAAGTCGCATACTCCCGCCTCTTTCTTCTTTACGAATAAAGCAGAGCACCCCAAGGAGATGTACTAGGGCGAATGAAACCGATGTCCAACAATTCCGTAGTTGGACCTTTAACTCTGAAGTTCAATAGGAGCCATTCGATATGGGGTTTTAGAAATGGGCTTTGTACGGGTTCAAGATCAATAAAGAATTCAACTTCACGTTCGGGGGGTAGGCCAGGGAAGTTCTTTGAAATCGTCGGGAAAGTCAATAACAACAGAATATCATTCAAATTTGGCGTGTCTTTATTCAAATCCATAACATGGGCTAAGAAAGCTTGACATCCGTTTTTAATAAGCGAATAGCTTTATGATTAGATATGAGCGATGATCGATTTTAATGGTTTAGTTGCTTGAATTCGTACAACGAGGTTGGTTAGGAATATGAAAACTAACAACCTTACGAAAACAATCAATTTTGGCATGATGAGTAGTTAACCAATCAATCCCTAAAATCACATCAAAAGCAAGTATCTTTAAAGAGATAAGGTCAACGGGTAAGGTAATGGTGCCAACTTGAATCAAACAAGATTTATAAAGCGGTGGATGTGATGAAAGTTTCTCTAACGGAGTTTCCACAGATAGGTCAAAGTCTAATTTCTCCGAGTCAAGTTTAAGCGTTGAGCACATGCAGGAGAGATAAATGAATGGGTAGCACCCAGATTATCAAGTAAGGTATAAACTTCGCAAGAATTTATAAATAGCTTACCGTGATCACCTCGTTTGGGTTCCTCGCATTATGACCGATCACAACAAACGCTCTTCCGGAATCGTTGACTTTGACTTTTTCGGGACGATCTTTTGAGTCACCGTCCCATTGAACTAGGTTTCGCTCATCGTACAATCTCGAAGCGATATGTCCTTCCTTTCCACAATTATAGCATACCTTGAACTGTTGTGGGCGGTTTGACCGATATGTCCCTCTTTTCCGCATTTGTAGCATATGACCGGTGGTCGTTCTCCTCCCTTAGAACCGATTCTTTCTTAGCCAGATTGTCATCTTCACATGGTCGTTGTTAAATCTCCTCTTTTAAAATCTCCCCGACTCGCTTCTTCTATTTTCATGGCCATGATTACCACCAGAGTGGTTACCATTTTGTCCGTCTGTTTCTTTCTCCGCAGTTATCATTATTACATTGATCGCTATCTACGATACGATCCTGGTTGTGGTCCCTCGGTTGACCGTACTCGTTATCTCGCTCTAATAATTGAGCCCTCATTTACAACATCCGAATAAAGAGAAAATTTATGAGAAATGAGATCTTGACGTATATTTGGGTTTCAAACCTCTAAGAAACATCCGCCGTCATCGTTCCTCATTCTCCACCAAATGAGGTGCAAACACGGATAACTCTCGCAAACTTTGCCTTGTCTTTGAGACACCAAATCATGTTGTTTTGTTCCAATCGATGAACTCCACTTCCTTCATATGACCGAACACTTTCGGAAAGTATTTGTCATTAAATAATAATTCTCAAACGTCTCCCAAGACATCTTTGAGTGCGAAATTTGGATGGGTGCGCTTCACGACTCCCACCGATGAGTCCGCTTTCGCCACGGAACATAAAGGTGGCGAATGGAACCTTCTGTTCCTCCGTGCATCCCAAGACATCGAATATCTTGGTAATTTGTTTGACCCATGCTTCCGCCATGATCGGATCTCGCTTTCCCTTAAATTTCGGTGGTCCCAACTCTTTAAACCGCTTGGTTGTGACAACCCGTGAATTGCTATCATTTCTCTCGTATTTTGAACACGAAGTTCCCTCGTCTCGATTTTGCATGAAGCGCAAAAAACTTCTAAACATCCCTCGTTCATCATCGCTCAATGGTGTTGTTCACGGGAGGTACATTGCCGACTGTTGCACGTTTCTCCTCGTTGGTAAATCTGAGGCATCTCTCCACGGTCTCATTTACTCCATTGTTAATATTCTCGATCGACATTCTCAAAATTTGTCATAAAACAAGGGTTAATTAAGGAAATCAATATATCACATAATATCCCTATATATACGACCAACTAACAAATAAGCTTAGGTAGGACACACTAGCGAAGGATTTACTCGTCTCTCCCTCCTAGTTCTATTCCCGATCTCGCCAGAGATCATATCCCTAAGCTCGATACCAACCGTGGACGCCCCCAAAATAGGTATACATCACCTATTACGAGTTGTCAATACATGATGCGAAACAACTACAACTTTATTATTACAACAAGAAAGCGTGAGTTTGAATACAAATATTATCTTCTAGACAATATCTATACTCAAATAAATCCTCATCACATTTATTGATACATTAATTTTACAAAAATGGTGAGGACTACTAAACAATCCTTTCTAAAACCTTCATTCCATACCCCAGACTGCACTGCTTTATATTCTCGCCTCCACGAGAAAAATGGAACAAAAAGGAAAAGGGTGAGCTCAACTAGCTCAAGAAAGAATATTATGACTAAGATAATATACAACAAATTATCGTTAGTCTTCATGAGGAAAAATATAATAGAATACAATAGACAACAAATTTTAAATCAATATTCGCAATGAAATAATAATTCATTAGAAGAGTTAAGTAGAGAATGCAAACTACTATCTTCTATGTATGAATTTAAAAGTTCATCGTCTATCTTTTATCCTGTAACATCAATCAATATACATCTGGAATCAAATATTCATCTTTGCACTCACAGCCAAAGATATTCATCGATTAAGTCATGTTCATTTAAACACTGTTCATCTTTGCACTCTGAGCCAAAGATATTCTTCAGAAATCATTCATCTTTGCACTACAAAGGCAAAGATATTCTTAAGAAATCATTCATCTTGCCATACTGGGCCAAAGATATTCCATAATATCATCATTTAAGACCGAGGATGATGAAAAAATTTTTTAAAGAAGCGAATCCGGTGAAACAAAATGACAAGGATTAAGGATTAAGGATTCGTACTTGGTTTTATCCATGTCCAAAAATACCTCAAAAATAATCATAGTGGTGTAAAATTCAAGAATGATCAAAACATGGATACAATCGAGTTAGTATCCGAATAGATATTTTGGACAAAAGAAAAAATTTTATTTTTGATTGAATAGTGCCGAGTATCGTGAATAGTCAGATATCGTGAATAGTCCGATATCGTGAATAGTAACTCAGACACCAAAAGATAGAAATTCCACAAAAACATCTTCACGCTTCATGAATAGTACTCGTGAATAGTAACTCGTGAATAGTAACTCATGAATAGTAACTCGTGAATAGTAACTCATGAATAGTAACCCATGAATAGTAACCCTCGACATGAAAAAGTTCCAAATTTGATAAAACTTCAGATCAACATTTCAATTATAATGATATTGAAGAAATAATATCATTCTGAAAAAAAAAATATCCCTTACCAAAAGAAGCGAAGACTTGGAATTTGGAATAATATTTGAATGAACTTGCACTTGTAGTATATCAATACTCAAAGTATACTCAAAATACTCACAAGAATACGCTCAAAATATCGAGAGAGAAATAGAGAGAAAACTTCAGTTTCTGGTGTGATTTTCAATTCTAACCTAAGCACCCTATTTATAGGAAATTGCTTAGAACACCAAAGCAGAAAATTTAATATAATATTAATATAATTATACAAATTTTCCTTAGCCCACCTTTTGGTCAAAACACCAGCCACACATGTTAATGATGTCCAAAAAATACAAAAAACGTTTTTCTTAACAAAAATAATTTAAACTCCCAAAAATCAATTATTTCGGAACTTTGGAACTTCAATAATTCATAATAAATAGCCCTTTCATCAGAAAATTCGAATCTCGCGAGTTTTTATAGGAAATTCAATTCTCTACAACTTTGCAGAAGAAAGTTTTTCCAAATTCCAAATAGAAATTGACCGAAATCCACAAACGGGTGATTTTACAAGCTATAATCAAATTTCGGTCAATAATTGTGTCCACCAACACACAAAACATGTGTTAAACATTTAATGCCACAAAAATACTCTTCCTCCTCATATACTCATATATCCCACATTCATTGTAAAAAATATCACCGTTAATATATTATTAAAATAATATATTTAAATGAATTATTTTATCAGAAAAAGATAAAATATTAATTTTCAACAATTGTCATTTTAAAAAATTTTCTCCATCTATATCCACATAAAATCAATATTTTCCTCATCATATAAATCAATAATTAATTATTCACAAATAATATTACGAGAATCACAATATTGACAACCGTGCAGTTCAGGAAAGGGAGAACTTCAATAAGAATTTCTTCTTGGTGGCAATTGATTAGATGACAAACCTCTCCTTGAGCAGAACTTTCTAGACATTGCCAATAATGTTATCTAATAATATTATTGAGATAATATGAATTATTGCTTCGATAATGAAAATACTATGTAATGACAATTATTGAAACAATGACAATATAAAATATCAACGCGACAATTATTAACTCAATAAAAAAATCTTTGAACATTAATTATCGTAACCATTATTGAGTAGTGCCTTCTTCACGTAAGAATCAATAATTGGTGCAATACTGCAGTGTCTTCTTTGTTCAACAACGGCGTATTAGTGTGTTTTAACCACGGGTATTCCAACGAAAGATAAGCAGTAACAACTACGTAGAGTTATTTAAAAACAACTTATATTTGTCGTTTTCTTCATCCAATCGCTTTTCGTTATGGGGCCCACACATGGTATCAGCGCCGTCGCATACGAATATTTCCAAACAAGCACGAATATTCCACGACCAAACGAATATTCCCCGACAACAATGAATATTTTATAACCACTTGCTTATTTTGAAATATTTGCGTATTTAACCCTTAACTATCCACATTAATCAAATCAACCCTTACTATTTCAAAATAATAAATAAAGGAAATTCCTTTTTATTTAAAAAAATTTTCGGGGTCTTACAGAAATAATATCATTTACGAATATTGAAAGAAAGTAACATTCTTTACGAGAAAACTAATATCCTTTACCTTAGTAGGAAAGTAGTTCTGACTAGAATAACGGAGATTATGTTGAGGAAATTGAAAGTAGTATGCACACAAGCCAATCATGTTTGATGATAAAGCATATACTTTGTAACAATCTTATTCATTTATTAATAAAAAGTATTAATTTATTAAAGGCTTTTAATTATCTACATGATGCTGTTTTATAATATGTGATAAACCCATAGTTTTAAGCAATGCTTTTAGAATAATGATGATGATCATTCTAATGAGATCTAAATTCTTAGAAAGCTTAAAACTAAAATAGTTCCCAATCATTGGATTACTAAATTGGGGATTAGTGAATCGGGATAGATTGGTACATACGTTGCTTGCTTTCATTGGATGAGGATGATTGATCTCATGATCATTTGTGTGGAGACACTAAAGCAAGTATGTAGGTGCTTATTAGAGAATAAGTTCATCGAAGCGTGGCTCGCTAAGGAATACCTAATGGAGTTTTATTTGCTGTCAATAGGAATTCTGTAGTGATAGTAGTCAAGTGATCCTTGGACTTGAGATCATCATAGTATCTTGTGTATGATGAGTTATACTTTGACTTATTCCTTAAGACCCTTAGGGTATATCAAAGGGTATGCTTGGGTATAATAAGTTGTACATGGAGATAATGTATGATCAATAAAGAATCTACCACTTCTAATAAAAAAGAGAAATGTCTATGTGATTCGATAAATGACAACCCAGTAGTCCTTGGCCAAGGCAGAATGAAATTAGAAAGGAGTTTCTAATTTGCATTATTTGGAGTTGTGCATTTAAGGATCGAAATACATATAATTAAATAAAATAAGACTTGACAGTAATTCCATATCTTATATTTAATTGGGACATTGTATGGTGGAAGGATTGAATTATGCAGTAACTATTTACTCAAAGGTTCTTTTATGATTAATGTTGAAATCTATATTATCACGGAAAGTCGTTTGATCGCTAGGAGAGCTTATCCCTATTGTAGAATAAATATTATTTATTTATTTAAATAAATTAATTATTTAATTTATTTATTTAAATAAGATTAGAATTATTCTAATTGATTTATTCACAACTTAGGTTTAATATGGAGAACCTAAAGGGTCACACCATAAAAGGAAGAATAATTATTTAAGAAGTAAATGGCATAATCGTAATAATATATTATGTATATTTAATTTAATCTATGGTGATAGAATAAATTAAATAGCTTAATATTATTATTTAATATTTTAGAAATATTAAATATAAATTAATAAGAGAGTCTTATTAATATTATTACAATTATTATTATTTTAATTTCTAAAAGAGTTTAGGAATTAATTTAATATAAGTACTCTCATTTATTCCTAATTGGATTAGGAAGGAAAATTAGTTAAAGGAGTTTAATTAATTATCCCTAATAAGATTAGGGAGCTTAATTAATTAAAAATTTAATTAATTAAATAAAACTCAATTCCTTAATTGTTAAGGTGGGTTGCCCACATCTATAAATAAGAGAGTCTTATTATGGGTGGGATGGGTTGTTGACTTTTTACAAAGCACGTAATAATTCCAAGTTGTTGGGAGTATACGCTTTTCTATAGAGATAGAAAACTAGGGTTAGCCATAATAACACCCATCTTCTTGAATTTTATTCTTCCTTGGTGGATCACCTCAGAGGCCAAACATTTGGGTGGCTAACGTTGATCAAAGGAAGGAACCAAACCCGTGGATTCAAGATTGAGCGCGAAAGGATTTGGAGGTGAACTTGTACACGAGGAAGCTCGATCTTGAGGGTATGATTTATTCTTTATCTTTTCGTTTAATTAATAATTATGCATAAAGGATGATCAAGGGTATATGGTTTGTAAATTTTTTTAAACTCGATTTTCCACGCTCAGCACTTTTTTATGCAATTTGATTGCGTTATGAATATTACAAAACTAATAAAGTGGTATCGAGCCAAACCTTTATGCGAATTATTAATTGTTTTAATTTGATATGTATATTGATATGTGTTTAGAACAATTTAATTGGGCATAATTTTAATATAAAAAATTATAAAAAAAAAAAAAAAAAGGGTGCATTGTTTTTTTTTAAGGCCACCACCGTATGCATGAAATAAAAAAAAAGTGTGTCTTTCTTTTTTTTTTATTTTAGGATACACGAAGTCATTTTTTTTTAAAAGAAGAAATCAATGACCCATTAAAAAAAGCGGAACATATGTCGCAATAAATCAAGATGGCAACAAAAACCTAAGCGATGTTAGCAAATTAAAGGAATGGATATATTATATATATATATATGATTACCTATAATCATTAAAATAAATGATTGCGAAATTAATAATTAAAAAAAAAAAAAAAAAAAGAAATGATTAATATAATATATATAAGATAAAAATAAAGGAACATGTGATTTTAGGATATATATATATATATTATATTTCGGTTATTATTATTATATATATATATAATTTCATTTATTTTATAATTAAGACAAAAAGTTTATTTTAATTTTAAAATAAAATATTTATTTTATTATTAAAATAAAAGGGTTTATTTTAATATTAAAATTAAATTTCATGATAACTAATTAGAGTTGGAATTGGATTCCATGCTAACTAATTGGAGTTGAAATTGGATTTTATTTTTCCTAAAATAAAGGAGTTTATTTGTGAATAGGAAGTAAATCCATCTTTCCTTAAATAAAGGAGTTTATTTAGATATGAAATAAGATTTCATATTATTCAAAATAAAAGAGTTTATTTGTGAATAGGAAAGAATATCCGTGTTTCCTTTAATATTTTTTTATATGGAATTGGATTCCATAATTAATTAAAATAAAAGAGTTTATTTTAATTAAAAGATTTTTTTATTACATGGAATTGGATTCCATAATTAATTAAAATAAAGGAGTTTATTTTGATTAAATATTTTGATTAAAATAAAATAGTTTATTTTATTCAAAATTAAATAAATTAAAATAAAATAGTTTTATTTTGATTTAAATTTGGATTAAAATAAAGGAGTTTATTTTGATTCAAAAATAGATTTTATACTAACTAAATTTGCCCATTAAATGATATCAATATATATATTAAATGTTTATTATTCATGAGATGAATGTTATTTATTGATGCATATGATGATGTGTATGATAATAAATGGGATTGATTATGAACTATTGACCCAATGCGATTGGATTTTATTTTAGTTGGATGCATGAATGTATGGGTTTTATTAAATGGGGTCTGCGTCACCTCGTCTTCTCTAATTTTTTCTTAATGTAAATTCTAACTCCTCCTATGTACTTCCCCTCGATCACGATCGAGGTTTCTATTTATTTTAAAATAGTTTTGTAATAGGAATATTTAGAATTAATTTTGAAGAATTAGAGATCAAGGGACAAGAAAGCGCATGAAGACCCGTTTGTAATGGAGCAGGGTTTAAATGTAATAGTTATATTTAAATATTAATTCTTGCACCCTAGGGTTTGACCTTTTGGTTCACTTGGTGGCTCTAGTGAATCAAACTAGAATAAAAGTCCATAATCAATCCGGGTAGAATATAGTATTCTATATGTGCATGCTTATACTATATATATTATATATTATGCAAACATGCTTCGCATGTTCATTAATATAATACGCGTATTTTTATATATATATATAATATGCATGCGCTAAACAAGATGAGACAAATTAATAACAAAACCCTCAATTTTTTTTATATATTAAGTCCTAAGCGTTCAAAGATATTTGGAATATCGAGCGTTGCCTTTCTAGCATGATAAAATTAATAGAGTATTAAATATTTGATATGAGTTTGTTGTGTCACCACAAGGCAAGTATTAAGTATTTAAGATGTTAATTTATCACATTTGATGCTTATAAAGAAAATTGAACAATATTGTTTTGTTGTGTCACCACAAGGATGATATTTTTCTTTTTGAATATATGGAGTGCTAGGTCGGACTTAACTTCGATAATTTTGATTCGGATGTGCCACCACTTGATCAAAATAATCTAAGAGGCAAAATACAAGGAGTTGCATAGTTGATGTAATTGACAAAAGTTGTCTACCTATTTATTTATATATAGTTTGTTTGTCACCACAAGGCTATATACATTTGAAATGGGATCCTTATTCTCACTAGCAAATCTTTAATTAGATTTTCTTAGAACTATATAAGTGAGGGTAATATAGTTTGAAGAAAATAGTGGGAGATACCAATCTAAAACAAGACCTAAATTATTTTGGTAATTAATAAAAGAATGTATGTTAAAATGTTGTTAATTACAAATTCATTTACTGTAATTTTACAATGTCTAAAATTACTATCATCTGCGAAGCATATTAGATGCTAAATTAATCGGGCCAAATTAAAGCGGATTGGTTAAGGAAATTGAGAAAAGTTCTCATATTTGAAAAAGCTATCTTATGTCCTTAATACGCCTATCCTCGCAATAGTTGCGAGAACAATGCCTCCGAGGAAGACATTGCTACTTTTAGAAAGTGGCAAGATGATGCTGATTGGCTCAATGCATCATGCTCGCATCTATGTGTAACGAGCTTGACGTCGGCATGAAACTATGGATGCTTTACTATATTCCCGCACATCAAGTAGTTGATGGTGAGGAAAGGACCGATAGATATCGGATATCTAAGGAGCTCTTCCGATCTAGAATGGCCAATGATAACATATAATGCAGGACAAAAAGTTCTTAATATAATCAATTTGATTGATCAATTAGGACAGCTAGTTTTGTCATGGATGGAGAGTTGAGCCAAGATTTGATCTTGCACTTACTCCCGGACTCCTTTCACAATTGTTGTGAATTTTTCATATGAACAAGCTAGATACCAGCCTCGCTGATTTGCTTATCATGTTGAAAAATGTTGAGAGTCACTTTTCAGCCAAGAAAGACCTAGTCTTACTGGTAGAGGCCAAAGGATCTTCTGAAAAGAAGAACGATTCAAAGAAGGTAAATAATAAAGGCATAAACAAAGGATAATAAGAACAAAACTAATACGGATAGTAAATGAGTTTGCTTCCACTGCAATAAGCCTGGACACTGGAAAGAAACTGCGAGAAGCATCTTGCAGAGCTAACCTAAAGAAGCTTAGTGAAGTTTCAGTTACAAATACAGTTTTTTGTTCATGATTGAAATAAATTTTTCTTTAAGTCAAGGTTCTACTTGGGTATTGGATACCGAGCTTTGGTTATCATAAATATAGATTTATGAAGGGACCAAGGTAAGTAGAAAGCTAAACAAATATAAGTAATCTATATATGGAAAATGAAGCAAAGGTTCTTTGCATTAGCCATAGGAACTTATAGTTTAGCAATGCCTCACGGGAAAATCTATTAAGTCGATAAGTTGTTATTGTATTCCAGTTCTTGTTAAAATATTATTTCCATTTTATTGTTGGACAATAAAATTTTGGTATTATAATTAAGAACAATTGTTGTTCTATTTATAATAATAATGTTTTGTATAGAACTGGAATATTACTTAATAAATTTTGTATACTTGACTTGCATGAAAATAATTTTGCATATTGAACAAATTAGTATAAGAAAAGGAGATGATCATTCAAAGAGTTGAATGTGTGTATTTGTTGAAATACAAGTGTGAATTATTTGAAAGGTTCAAAGAATTCAGAAGTGAAACAAATTGGCAAAGTATTAAGATTCTTTGATTAGATCAAGGAATAAATACTTGTGCAATAAGTTTCTAGATCATCTCAAATGGTTTTTCTCATAATGGACACCTCACGATACGTAATAATTGATTGATGTATCGAAAGGAAAAATCGTACCTTGTTGGACATGGTGCGGTCCATAATGATTTTTACAGGCATTCCAAAGTATCCTACAGGATCATGTCCTAGAAATGGCTGCATATATCTATGAAAATGGTAACCTCAAAATCCAAGCCCCAAGACTCCATAAAAGTTATGGACAGGGAGGATTCCTAATCTTAAGTATGTTAAGATAAGGGGTTGTCCAACTTATGTGAAAAGGTTTCAAAAGGATAAGCTTGGGACAAGATTTGACAAGTGTCGATTTGTGGGATATCCTAAAGTAAGTTTAGGGTATATGTTCTATAATTCTACTTAGCAAAAGGTGTTTGTTACGAAACATGCTGCCTTCTAAGATAAAGGCGTTTATCATTGAAAGGGCTAGTGGGAGGATAATAGATCTTGAAGAGTTCAAGAACCACAAAACACTATAAGTCAAATAAGAGGAACACGTAGATAGACCTATTGTACCACAACAGAATCATAAATCGGAATAAGTATCAAGATACCTAGGAGGTATGGATTCATCATAGATGATGATGATGATGAGGTACGCATCATAGAAGATGATGATCCGATTACACACACGATGAGGTAAGTGTTGTATGAGACTTTCAGAGAAATGGATTGAAGCAAGTTTCTCAAATATGGAACATTCGTTTTGATGAGGTAATCAAAAGAGTTTGATTTTATCAAAA
Organism: Panax quinquefolius; assembly: GCA_020205615.1. Lineage (NCBI taxonomy): Eukaryota > Viridiplantae > Streptophyta > Magnoliopsida > Apiales > Araliaceae > Panax > Panax quinquefolius. The sequence goes on along the minus strand of CM035168.1, from coordinate 11,454,601 downwards.
TTAAGAATGAACCTAGTGTGTACAAAAAGGAACAGTGGGAGCGCCATGACATTCCTAATATTATATATTGATATACTACGGATAAGGAATGACATACCAATGCTACAATCAGTAAAGATAAAGTTGTCTAAACATTCCTCCACGAATGATTTGGGAAGAGTATCTTAATTGGGGATAAAATCTATATAGATAGATTCAACGGGATGCTCAACTTAACCCAAGGCGTATATTCATTTGATGCTAAAGTCGTTTAGCATGGCAAACTCAAGAGATGTCTCATGTCGATGAGCTATGGAGTGTATCTCTTAATAGTCCCCACTGCAGACTCCTAAAAGAGAGATCGCATGAGTGACTATCATGTATGCAATGAAATATATACGAGACCGATGTTGATCGGTCATATTCTGGAGAAGTTCACTATGAGTTAGTGAAAAACATCTTAAAGTGCTTAACCGGCACTAAGGATGTGATCATATTCATGGTGGGTCTTAATTAAAACTAGAGGGCTTAACAGACTCAAGTTTTTCAGACAAACCAAGATGACAGAAAATCTACTTTGAGGTAAAGTGTTACCTTGAACGGTGGTGTAGTGAATTGGAAAGGTTCCAAACAGCAAAGAGTTGCTGGTTTAGTGATAAAGACAAAGTATATAGCTATAAATGAAGTCGCAAGTTGATTGTTTGGATTAAAAGTTCATTCTGTAACTAGGAATAGTTCCCAAGTCTCATCTTGGATCTAAACATGTGTTGTGGCACTTTCATTTGATTATTAGAATCATTGAAAGATGGGAAATCACTATAGAGATAGTGGACTCTCAAGAACAACATTACATATCCATTAACTAAAGCTTATCCAACGGCCAGGATAATCGTCACTTAGAGAAGAAGAGTATAAGATACCATGACGATTGACTTTAGTGCAAGTGGGAGATTGAAAGTAGTATGCACACAAGCCAATCATGTTTGATGATAAAGCATATACTTTGTAACAATCTTATTCATTTATTAATAAAAAGTATTAATTTATTAAAGGCTTTTAATTATCTACATGATCTTTGTTTTATAATATGTGATAAACCCATAGTTTTAAGCAATGCTTTTAGAATAATGATGATGATCATTCTAATGAGATCTAAATTCTTAGAAAGCTTAAAACTAAAATAGTTCCCAATCATTGGATTACTAAATTGGGGATTAGTGAATCCAGGATAGATTGGTACATACATTGCTTGCTCATTGGATGAGGATGATTGATCTCATGATCATTTGTGTGGAGACACTAAAGCAAGTATGTAGGTGCTTATTAGAGAATAAGTTCATTGAACATTGGCTCGCTAAGGAATACCTAATGGAGTTTTGTTTGCATTCGTCAATAGGAATTCTGTAGTGATAGTAGTACAAGTGATCCTTGGACTTGAGATCATCATAGTATCTTGTGTATGATGAGTTATACTTTGACTTATTCCTTAAGACCCTTAGGGTATATCAAAGGTATGCTTGGGTATAATAAGTTGTACATGGAGATAATGTATGATCAATAAAGAATCTACCACTTCTAATAAAAGAAGAGAAATGTCCTATGTGATTCGATAAATGACAACCCAAGTAGTCCTTGGTTGGCGAGAATGAAATTAGAAAGGAGTTTCTAATTTGCATTATTTGGAGTTGTGCATTTAAGGATCGAAATACATATAATTAAATAAAATAAGACTTGACGAGAATTCCATGTCTTATATTTAATTGGGACATTGTATGGTGGAAGGAATTGAATTATACGGTAACTATTTACTCAAAGGTTCTTTTATGATTAATGTTGAAATCTATATTATCCGGAAAGTCGTTGATCGCTATTGGGAGGCTTATCCCTATTGTAGAATAAATATTATTTATTTAAATAAATTAATTATTTAATTTATTTATTTAAATAAGATTAGAATTGTTCTAATTGATTTATTCACAATAGGTTTAATATGGAGAACCTAAAGGGTCACACCATAAAAGGAAGAATAATTATTTAAGAAGTTAATGGCATAATCGTAATAATATATTATGTATATTTAATTTAATCTATGGTGATAGAATAAATTAAATAGCTTAATATTTATTATTTAATATTTTAGAAATATTAAATATAAATTAATAAGAGGAGTCTTATTAATATTATTACAATTATTATTATTTTAATTTTAAAAGAGTTTAGGAATTAATTTAATATAAGTACTCTCATTTATTCCTAATTGGATTAGGAAGGAAAATTAGTTAAAGGAGTTTAATTAATTATCCCTAATAAGATTAGGGAGCTTAATTAATTAAAAGAATTAATTAAATAAAACTCAATTCCTTAATTGTTAAGGTGGGTTGCCCACATCTATAAATAAGAGGAGTCTTATTATGGGTGGGATGGGTTGTTGACTTTTACAAGTACGTAATAATTCCAAGTTGTTGGGAGTATGCCTTTTCTATAGAGATAGAAAACTAGGGTTAGCCATAACACCCATCTTCTTGAATTTTATTCTTCCTTGGTGGATCACCTCTAGAGGCCAAACATTTGGGTGGCTAACGTTGATCAAAGGAAGGAACCAAACCCGGTGGATTCAAGATTGAACGCGAAAGGATTTGGAGGTGAACTTGTACCTGAGGAAGCTCGATCTTCAAGGGTATGATTTATTCTTTATCTTTTCGTTTAATTAATAATTATGTATAAAGGATGATCCGGGTATATGGTTTGTAAATTTTTTTTAAACTCTGATTTTCCACGCTTCCGCACTTTTTATGCAATTTGATTGCGTTATGAATATTACAAACCTAACAGAAATCTTGCACTGTTATCAACACTTAAAATAGTCATATACTCACAAGAAATACACTCAATATTATAGAGAGAGAATTTTTTGATTCTAGTATGAGTTTCATCGTTTAACTAAGCAACCTATTTATAGAAAAATGCTAGCACACCAGGATTGACAAATTTACACGCACGCACACTAGTTTGGAAAAAAATGCAGCACACCTCTTTGAAAAAGAAGAGTTCAAATTCAAAATGAGGAATCCCACTTAATCCACATGTTTAAAAGATTTAAAAATTATTAAAAAGAAATCCAAATTCAATTTGCTCTCTTCCACTTCATTTTATTCTTATGCCATAAATTTATTATAATAATATTTAAATTATAAAAATTATACTATTATATTATCACATTGTACTATTATAATGTAATATTATAATAATATATAAATATATTATCGGAGAAGATAATTATGGTTTCATAGAAAAATATAACAAACTTTCGACAAATGTCTCATTTTAAAATTTCTCCATTTATATCAAAATTGAAGAAATATTTACTTACCATATTCATCAATTATTTACAATTCTTCAATAATTATTTCTAATTAATATTATAGTTTCACAATACTGACAACTAGATCGTTCTTAGGAAATAGGGGGCTTTCTGATAAGGATTTCTCCTTACTAGCGCACAATTATATAACCTAACTCCTTTTCTCGACAGAATTTTCTAGACATTATCAATAATGCTATCTAATAATATTATTTCAATAATATGAGTTACTGTGTCGTGATAATTATTGAATCAATAATATAAAATACTATTCAATTATCACTGTAGCAATTATTGTATCAATAATATGAAAGACTGCAATTTTTACTGTATCAATTATTGAGTGACTTCTTACGTAAAAATCAATAATCAGAGATACGGTGCAATACCGTGTGCTATTATGCAACCACGCGTATTACTGTATTTTTATCGCCGGGTATTTCAACAGTTTAACGGTAAAAATTTTGTCGTTATTTTTATAAAAAGGTTTATTTCTGTCACTTTCTATATCCAACAGTTATTTCGTTATGTGGTCCACCAATGATTGCGCTGTCGTACGGATATTCTCCGACAAAAAAAATATCCCCCGACCAAAACGAATATTCACCGACAAAACGAATATTTTATGACAACTTGCTTACTTTGCAAAATTTGCACATATCACCCATAACTACAACATTATATCAAATCAATACTTTATTATTCAAAATAATAATTAGAGAAAATTAAATCTTTATTCATAAAAAGTTGGGGCCTTACATTAATAATATAAAATATTGTGCAGATGATATTATGACAATAATTGAATCAATAATATGAGATATCATGTAGCAATTACTGTGGCAATAATCGAATAAAACTGAGTGACTTTTTAAGTAAGCATCAATAATCAAAGATATTATACAATATCGTATGCTACTGTGCAACCACACATATTACTGTACTTTAATCACCGGGTATTTTAACAGTTTAACGGTAAAAGTTTTGCCGTTATTTTTATAAAAAGGTTATTTCTGTCACTTTCTATATCCGACAGTCATTCCGTTGTGGGGTCCACCAATGATTGTGCCGTCGTACGAATATTTCCCGACAAAAAAAATATTCCTCGACCAAACGAATATTTTATGACAACTTGCTTACTTGCAAAATTTGCATATATCACCCACAACTATATCATTATATCAAATCACACCTTATTATTTAAAATAATATTTAGAGAAAATTAAATATTTATTCATAAAATATTAGGGTCTTACACAATGTGTACATAAAAAGTTGTGCACAATGAGTATGACTCATGTATTGCTTATCAATGAAAATATATGTAAAGTATTTAATTGTATATTTTCCTTCCTATTTCTTTTTTTATACTGTTTGTGTGCAATTTTTATTCATAATTTGTGTACCTAACATTATTCCTCATATATTGAACAAGAAATAAGAAGTTAATAAATCTTATTAATAATATAAATGATAGGATCCAAATGTTATTTTCCTATTGGTTTGTGGCTTTGTGCAATTGTTTATGAATAGTTTGTCCACATAAAATTAGTCCTTTAAAAATAATTTATTAAATAAACTATAAATGGTTCTTATATAAGTTGGGACAAACAAGACCTTTGTAGTTTCTACTTCTATGAATAATATGTGGCTTTGTGCAATTGTTTATGAATAGTTTGTCCATATAAAATTACTCCTTTAAAAATAATTTATTAAATAAACTATAAATGGTTCTTATATAAGTTGGGACAAACAAGACCTTTGTAGTTTCTACTTCTATGAATAATAATATAAACAGGAATTATTTCTATAAAACAAAAAATAATTAACAAATGGAACTTTTTGGAGAACATATGGGGTATATAAATTGTACTCTCTTCATTCTAAATATGTGATCAGTTTATTTTAAAAAATAATTAGAAGTATTTTAAATTTTAAAATTAATATAAATTTATTTTATTTTATACAATACAATTATGAAAATGGTCCAAGTATTTAAAATGTACTATAAATTACAACTTTTATTATTTTTAAGAATTAAGTGAATCACATTAATATTATATATAAAAATATTTCATATATATTGACTGAAAAGTCAAAATTTAAATTTAGAAATGACGCAAGTATAATTTTTTATTTTTAATTAGTTGTTTTTGATTTATTGGATCTTATCTCTTTTAAATTGTTAGTCACATACTACCTTCGTCCCATAAAAATAGTTGAAGTACAAAAAAATAATTAATTATGTAAAAGATTGGTTTAAGTACATAAAAATCTTGCACAAAAATAATTTTTTGTTCAAAAATAAAGTGGGATCCATTAATTGGGGGGTGGGGTGGGGGTGGGGGTGGGGGTGGGGTGGGGAATCTCTACTGTACTCTCTCTTTTATTTAGAATTTATTAATTTAAATAAATAAAAAATTACTTGAGTGATGGAGGGGGGACGGCGAGGAGAGGAGAGGAGAAGAGGGGGAGGAGGAGGGGTAGCTTAATGGTCCACTTGTAACTTTACACGGGTTAACTACCAACGCATAATGATCCGCTTGTAACTTTACACGGGTTAGCTACCAACTTTATGTTGATAAAAATAAAAAATAACAATGTTACTATCACATAAAAAAAAGAGATTTGCTTGATTTGGAGAGCAATTGGATAGTTGATGAAACAATTCTGGTCAAATTTAAAGTTCGAATCGAATCAAATTCATTCAAGTTGGTGAAATAACCCCGGTCAAATCTCAAGTTCGAATCAAATCAAATCTATCTAAATAATGTGTTTAACAACTGGCTCAATAGTATTTTCTTGGGTCATCTTAGCCTATCACAGGTTCACCCAAAAGGTAATGACTTGAATGTACTATTACTAGTAATTTATTTATTTATATGTACGATAAATTTTTTCCCAATCTTTTGATGTGAAACAAGAGTGTTCCAGCCGGTCCTTTGGATAAAGAATAATATTATGCGTATAAATTATACATAAAAAAATTATGTATAAAGAATAAAATTCATGTCTTGTTTATTAATAAAAATATATAAAATATCTTATTATAAGTCCAACTTTCTATTTTTTTTTTCTAATTTTTTTATGTTATTTATGCATAACTTTTTTTTATATATAATTTAAGTTCGTAACATTACTCTTTAATAAAATTATAGTTAAAATAGACAGATAAAAAAAGATCAGATACAATCAGGATGCTGCCTTTTCTTTTTCTTTTTTGATAGGCTTTAATCTTTTTATGGTGCGAAGGTCCTGATTATCAAAAACTTGATGTAGACATAAAAATTAAATATAAAAATTGTATATGAGTGTATTTGAATTTAAATTATTTATATTTTAATCCATAATAATAAATATAAATATAAATATAAATAAATAAAATTCAAATAAATTTATTTCAATTTTCATGTCGTAGAAAATTATTGATCCTTCGATATAACTGACGTCGACCATTGGATATTAACGCTGCGATCCAATCGGTGTAATAACATGTCTCCATTTGCATGTAATCCTTTCCTTCTTCCGGGCCCCACTTGTCTTGGTCCTCCCAAGTCTTTTGGTTTCTTCTCCAATTTCCAATTTCCAATTTCCCTCGCCTTCAATCCACCTTTCTTGCAAATAGACATGCATGATGCATATACATCATCATCATCATCATCATCATCATCATCATGTATTCACATAAATCTTACAGAGAAACAACAATATTTGAGATGGGTTTGGGCTATATTGCGATGATATTAACCAATTTCTTCAATCCTCTTGCTTGGTATGCCATTTTTAATACATCTGTACGCTTAATTTTTCACTGACTTCCAACTGTAATATTGATCTTTTACACAAATCGTGTATTGGGTCTTATTTTCCTCTACAAAATCCCCAGTTTTCTTAACCATGTGTAGGTGATTTTGTATTATTTATTGCACATTAATTCTTGGGATTGAGTTTAACATGCTTTTAACTATATAGTATTTGAGCTTAGCATATGATTCTGAATTTTTATTTATTCTTTGGGTTGTTTTTTCAGGCCTCCGTTTACCTTGGTGTACCCTCTGTAAGTAGCTCTAACTTTCTCTCTTCTGTTTCTCTGAAAGCCATGTGTTTTTTCTTTATTTTTTGTGTTTTTATGCTCAAAATTGGAAGTTTAGGGCTTTTGATTTTTCTGTTAAATTATTCAACACAGGTATGCTTCGATTCGGGCAGTAGCAAGTGATAAGCACTATCACCAATGTCTGGCCTATTGGGTATTGTTTTCTATTATCACAATTTTGGAGTCAGCTTTTACGAAGCTTCTCTTATGGTAATGTTTTTAAGGATTTAAAATTTGTAATGAGTTTATTAGTCACATAGTGGTTGGGTTCTATAATCTACTATGTTATGTGCTAATCTGTTGAAAAGTGGTTCTGCATTATTGCTGTAATTTGATGTTATTGGACTTAAATTCAAGAAAATGAGAATATAAAAGTCGTGGTTGAAGTTGTTCTTGGAGTATGGATGGATTAACCTTTGTTTACTACATTGTAGGAGCATGTTTGAATGTCTCATCAAAGTCGAATTGCTTCTTATACCTAGTATATGGTCGGCTAAGTGGTGGAAAAAATGAAATGATTTTGGTAGCAGGGGCAGATCTACAAGGGGGCAAGGGTGGGCAAGTGACCACCCTTAAATACATAAATACTTCAACTAGTAAGGGTATTATGGTAAAGTGTAACCACCCTTAAAGGGAAAAAATAAATAAAAGTACTTGCAACTTGTACAAAATTAGAGTCTCAAGTTACACTACTTACAACCTCTACAAAATTCAATTGCAATTTTTAATTCAAAAAAATGAGGTATGTACTATCTTCAAATTCAATTAAAATTATAAATTGCAATTATGTCGATGCTTCTTTTCTAGGATATTCAATTTGTCTCAAGTTTTTATGATATATTTCTTTAAAATTTAATTTTCCCTAAATTTTAGGATTTTCACTTCTTCTATTTTGCCCTGTATATTGTCTTAAATTGATTTTATTACTGATCTACATATAAAATATGCTAGGAATAACTGATATGGAATTGAGTATATTTGTCCTATTTTTTAAGGTATATATAATATATATGTATTATATAGAAAGAGTATTTTTTTTAGGTGTAGGGCTCGTTTCTTTCTTTTTTCTTTTTTTTTTCTAATAGTACTTGACTTATTTTTTTATTTAAGTTCGCTTCTGTTTTTTTAATAGGATGCAAAATAATGTTCGTAGTTATTTTACGAATCCCAGGATTAGTAAACATCATCGATCTGATTCTACTCAAGAGTCGATAAATGAGGTGATTGTAAAAAAAAAATTCAACAAATTGGGCCTTGAAAAATAATTTTGTAATGACTAATGTATTTTTAATGAACTTTATATTTGGTGAATTATATTAATTATTATTAGTATTACCTATTAATATTTTTTAATTATCATTAATTATGAGAGTGACCACTCTTAATAAAAATCTTGGATGCGCCACTGTTTGGTAGGATTTGGTGTTTCGTTATATTATGAGAACCTTATATACATGAAATGTCCATCAACTATAAGGGCTTTGATAAGTCTGTAAGTATCATTCGTGTTACTATGGTGGTTTCATTGACCATAATTGTTACGGCGCCACGGTGAGTCGGTGAGTCATGGCGGTAGCCGACTGTCTGGATGCTTAGGCGACAAGGCGATCGCCATGGCGTCCGTAAGGCGACAAGTCGTTTACAATGTGCAATTTATATATTATTTATTTTACTTAACAAGTATATTGACAATAAAATTTTATATACATTAAAACTCAAAACATAACACTATGGAATAACATTAAAGGCATAATTATGTAAATATTTATCAATAACAATCCAAAAACAACACACTTGATATTAAAAATTAGTAAAAGAAATGAAGAATTCAACAAACACCACATAGAAAATAAAGTTGCAACCAACCATCACAAATATGTTGTCTAATAACTAATAAAACACCACCATAACAAGCCAAAATAATGTTTAGACTCTCTACACTAGTCCAGACTCTAGAAACATTATTCAATCAAAATCATCATAGAAAAGGTCATCTCCATCTCTTCCACGAGAACTACTCTCATTCAAAGGCGTAGGTGCTGGTCTTTCTCCAAAATCATCCTCCACATCTTCATCATCATTTGGAATTCTCTTTTCTTCATCAATTTCATTATCGGAGTCGAAATCTATCAACCTTGATTCCCTTGAAGTTGAACCACCACCACGTCGAGAGTATGTCATTAGATTATTACTAGTATTAGCACGAGCACTCCTTGAAAGATTGCGACCCTCAAGCGTGTTCGATGCACCGGTTGCTCGATCCACATCATTCCATGTAAGATCCCCCGGGATGAACAACATCGGCATCATTATCGATCCATTCATTACCTCATTCAAAGTCATCAATGACTAATGGATCAAAATTATTGCCAAGTTCACGCCTCTTTTGGAACCTTGAGTCGATCTTTCGATTGTATTGGACATACACCAAGTCACTCAATCGTTTGTGTTCCAATCTATTCCTCTTCTTCGTATGAATCTAAAATAAATAGAACAAAAAATAATAATATTAATGATAAAATTTTAATAATAGTGAATGATTTATTACTTCTGAAATTTGAACTAACAATAGAAAGTACTTACAAACTCAAATGTTCTCCAATTGCGCTCGCAACCGGAAGAAGAACAACAGAGGCCTAAAATTCTTTTTTCAAATGAGGATAGCTCAATAGCTTGCGCTCCAAAAGCATTCCACCAATCAACTAACAAACATTTAAAAGAAATATAAATATTTTTAAAAGGAGGAAATGAAGAATGTATATAAATTATAATCATAATATATCTTTATATATTTTTTAATATACGTACGAGAATTCTTTATTTTCCGTTGTCTAATCACCATTTCTCTTGCAAAAGTATCGCGAGAAGCATCATAGTTGTCGGCTAGATTGCTTATCTTGTCTAGAAAATCTAACTTGGGCACCATCTTTGCAAGAACGTCATTGAAGTCATCTCGTAAAGCATTAGCAAACAACCGACGTTCCTCTTTGATATCAAAGTACTTGCCCGGATTGAGAAACAACGCAGCTCCATATAATTTTTGCTCCATTTGATTTTCCCATCGCCGCTCAACAATTTCAATCACCTTTTTATACAGTCTTTGTTTGTTATCAAATGCATCTTTGATTTTTTTCTTCGAGCATTCCATCGCAGCAATAACTTCAGGCATGGCATGCTTCTCATCACTATCAACAATCCTCAAGACTATAAGAAGTGGCTGTGACGCCCTAATGCAATCCTCAACAGTATGCCAAAATATTGTTGAAATAACAGTATCACATACTTTCTTCCCCGTTTCAGTAGCCGACAACTTTGATTTTGACCAATCCTCGCTAATAAACAACTGCCTCGATGCATCTTTATTCTTGTACAAACTCTGCAAGGTGAGGAAAGCTGTAGCAAATCTAGTAACTACGGGTCTCACAAGATCCTTCCCATTCGTTTTCTCCCTCATCGCACTAAGAAGACGACCATGTCTATAAATGAATGTTGTAATTCTCCTTGCATTTGTGATTGTGGGCTGAAATTGCTTCAACTTGCTTATGTCCTCTAACATAAGGTCAAGACAGTGAGCGACGCAAGGTATCCAAAACAGTGTAGGTATCCTCTCCATTAGTATATGCCCCGTTGCCTTGTAATTAGAGGCATTATCTGTGACCACCTGAACAACATATTCGAGGCCAATTTCCTAGATCTTGCTATCAAGTAGATTTGCCAACATTGTGGCATCTTGAGACTGACTGGAGGCATCAACAGAACCCATGAAATAAGTCCCCTCCGGACTATTAACAAGGGAATTCAACAAGTGTCTTTCCCTCTTATCTGTCCAACCATCCGACATGAGTGAGCAGCCGTATTCCTTCCAAGCAACTTCATGATTCTTCTTTAAGTCATCGATTTTCTTCTTTGTCTTCTCAAGTAAAGGAACCCCAAACTCATGATACGTTGGAGGCTTGAAACCCGGCGCATATTGCCTTATGGACTCGACCATTACTTCAAATCTCCTTGAATTTGCAGCATTGAATGGTATGCCACATTCGTAAAAAAAATCGGCAACGTGCATTTGGACTCTCTCCTTTTCCTCCGGTGTCCTCAAATGACTTTCAATACTCGTTTGGCTCAAACGCTTGCTATGCCTCTCCTCTACAACTTCTTCAGGAGTCTTCCTTAGAAGTGCTTCAACCGTCTTAGCTTTTGGTTGTGGATTTTGGAATTGAAATACAATATTCTTCCTTTTAGAAGTCGTCCCAGAACTTGGGATAGTGTTAGAAGAAGTATTGGAAGCCATGGTTGGACGAGTAGATGATTGTTCTTCTTGCACTTTTACTACATCATCATCATCATCATCTAGCTCAAGTGGCTTGTTCCTCTTTCTACTATTCAAAGCCGCTTGCATCTCCCTCATAATTTCTGTTGTTGTTTTGGGACACTTAGCTCCATAATTTTCGGCTAGATGTTGTTTGAGTCTTTTGAAGCTCAAATGACATTTCTTTCCACAAAGTATACATTGCACGACATCCTTATTACTTAAATCCGGCCAATATCCATATTTCCAACCCGGATCGTTCGATTTAGCTTTTCTTTTAGGGTCCTTCGTTATATCATAATTATCGGCCTCCGAACTTTCCTCTATTTTACTGTCTACACAATACAATCAAATAAAAAAATAATTAAAAATAATCAAATTAAATAATAACTAACAGTTATGCATTTATCCATTATAGCATACTAATCATAGTAGTACTAACAGTCATGCATTTCTTTCTTTCAGTGAAATATCAAATATGTACTTACAAAAAAAATGATAACTGATAAGGTAAAAAAAAAGCCAAACAGGAACTTATACATATATAAATATATATATATATATATATATATATATATATAAATTTATGTCTGTAATGTTATAGTTATGTTTGTAATTTATATATATATATATAGACAGCCGATCCGAACTCCCGGACTGGAGTAAAAGACGGACCAAATTTTTTTTTTTTTTTTGCTTTTTTTTTTAAAACAACTAAAAAATAAAATAAATTTATGGGAATCGAAAATTTTCCATATCTGATGTTTTTGGGCGTGATTTGGATACCTATATAAAAAAAATGTATATGCGATACCGCACAGACTATACGAGATATGTTTTGTTATATGTATCCAAATCACGCCCAAAACATCATTATATGTAAATTCGATTCCATATTTTTTATTTTAGTTTTAAAAAAAAAGCAAAAAAAAAAAAAAAGGGTCCGCATTTTAAGAAAATGTGGGAGTCCGGATAGGAACCGGACTCTATATATATATATATATAGAGAGAGAGAGCAAAGATCAAGTGCATACCCTTTATCTTACTCACCGTGCTCACCCCCTTTAGCGGACCGGACGTGACGCTTTTGGCCATACAACTGTCGTTTCATACTTTTAGCGACGAACAACATATAACGTCGCTTAAAAGTATAAACGACGGTTGTATTGATGATCGAATCGTCGCCGAAGTCTGTCGCTAAAGGGGGTGAGTACGGTGAGTAAATAAAGGTATGACTTGATCCGAACCGTATATATATATACCCAACAGAAAATGCAAAGCATAAAGGCTAAAAAAAAGGAATTGCGTGTTTATATATATATATATATATATATATATATATATATATCCAACAGCAACTCAGCAAGTGCAAAGCATAATATGCAAAGCACTGCGTATGTAATATCAAGTGCAAAGCATAAAGGCTAAAAAAAAAAGGAACGGAGCAGCCTGGTTTAAGACAAGTCGAGGAAACAGAATAGAAGCTCAGTGTAGTTGCCCAGAAACAGAGCAGAAGGAGAAAGGGGAAGAAAACATACCTGCTAAGAGTGAGCAAAAAACGGATAAAACCGAATTACCGAACACAACCGAATTTTTTTAACTGAATTATTTTGGTTTTTCGATTTTTTTTCAAATTTCGGTTATATCCGATTTATTACTCGGTATTCGGTTTCGGATTCGGTTTTTTAAAAATAGCTTATTCGGGTATCTGAATTACCGAATTTATTAATTAAAAATTAATACAAATTTATACTGGACAAGGTTGCTATAGTTAGCCCAAAGCCCAATGCTGAATGGCCCAAAATCATACTCCCAGGCCCCAACACTTGTTAACAAAAGTTTTCACTTCCCAAGTCTTGTCCACTAACAGAGTACACTAATATGAATATATGATTTTATATTAGATCAGATCTGAGATCCCACTCATCCCAAATTATATTTCCCATATCTTGTATCCTTTTTTCTCTCAGCCTCTCAGTTTCGACTTTCGACCATATCATCTTTCTTCTCCGCCTCGCCTCTCAGTTTCGATTTCTCTGTCTCTGTCAATCTCCTGCCTCCGCCTTACCCCTGGCAGCTCCCTGTGAGTCGGCGAGTCGGCGAGTCGACGACTCTGTTCTTCGACCTTCAAGATCCTATGGCTCGAGCCCTACTTTTGTATGAATCGTAGAGTATAATATGTCTTGTGTCAGAAGCATCGAGCCCTACTTTTGTTTAAAGACAAAATTCCAACAAATGTGGAATGGGTTTTGAACGTTGAAGCACTCACCAGTCCCAACGGTACAAAAGATATCCTTAGTATTCAACAAAGGAACGTATTCAAGAAGCTAAGGAAAGGACCATAGGACAGAGGAAAAATACCTTTTCAGGTGTTAGGTGAGAAAGCAGTCTGCTGTATCAATGGGCCAGAATGCAATTCAGAAGGTGTGCAGAAAAGTCTCCATCAAAGTTCAGAAATGTCAAACGCATTTAATGCTTCATCAAAAGGCTTCAATGGATAGATTTCAAGAAACACATATATGCAGATGATAAAAAAAAGAGGGCAAGCAATTGAACAAAAAACGCATAAGAACACTCAACGCTCAACTCTACGATTTAAGAAAAAGAGGAAGCTTGCTCAGCTACTCAGTTCTTTCGAACAAGTGCTTAATAGCAACTGAGTAGCATCAATCACAACTCAACAACTATCAATCAACTGAAGTAAGAGTTCCAAGTCAGAAGGACTTGAAGAGTTCTAAGTGAACTGTGAAGAGCCAAGTCTGCTGGACTAGAAGAGTTCAAGAGTGAACTAAGAAGTGCCTAGACTGTTGGCCTAGAAGGAATCTGTGAGATTCAGAAAGTGTAAACAGACATCCTTAGTGAATTTCCTACTCGAGGAGTAGAAGAGTGGACTAGGAGCTTTAAGTGCTCTGAACCACTTAAAAACAACTGTGTCTATTTCATTCTTGCTATAACTGTTATAACTGCTTCACTCTCATTAACTCACTATCTAAAAGGGATCTCAAAGAAGCCTCCGTTGTGCTTAAGATCATTATCAAAATTGTCTTAAAACAAAGAAAAGTTTTTAATATCTATTCAACCCCCCTTCTAGATAACTATTGTGCCTCCGGGAACTAACACTATTCGGTTCGGTTATAACCGAATGATCAGTCCTAAAACTCGTAGTCGCCGTCGAAGTCTTTTGCCGTCGCAGTCGGCTTCGTCTTCTCTCTCTCTCTCGGTTCGGCTTCGTCTTCTGAGTTCTTCTCTGTGAATCGACGACTACATTAGGCTAGGTTTTGTATAGTAACGTCGTTCGACCAGCCGAACGGTTGTTTTTTATTCAGTTTAGATTTGGGTCGACCCATGAGATCAAGGCGCTCGACTAGCCGGATAGTCGTCCAAGTCGTCGTTGCGTTGTCCAAGGCGACGATTTTTTGTGATAGGCGCTCGCCTTTAAGCCATCTACTAAGTCGGAAGCTTGCCTTACCCATTTCTGCTCGACTGGACGATTTGGCGTCGCCTAGGCGACGCCTTAACAACTATGTCATTGACCCAAATGAATTTAATTATATAGGAAATTCCATGCGAGTAGAAATAGAAAACACCATTAGTTCTGGTGTAATTATGTTTTTTACAATATTATCTTTCATCTAACTCCTGCTGAGGTATATTAAGCTGAAAGTTTTAATCTTTGGTACAAAATTCAGAATGACTAATTAATAAGACGTGCATTAATCCAATGCTAAAACTATTTTTTAATATTGGAATCCTCGATCTTTTTGTTCACATTCAGTTGCTTAATGTTCCAATGACCTGTTTCTTCACCCTCTATCCCCTCCCTACACATCTTAAAGCAAACAGAATATAGAGGGTAGAGGTAGTACAAAGGGTTGTGTATTTTAATGTCAGGATATTGAACCTAATTGCCTAAATCTGTTTGTTCTCAGGCTTCCCTTTTGGCCTTATGCCAAAGGACTAGTGGCCCTCTTGCTGGTGACACCTTACTTTTGCGGTGCTTCTTACATATACAAGCACTTCATAAGGCCCATCATTTGTGGGAAAACACAAATATACAATATCTTGTTCACCTCGGAAACAAAGGTCACCATGCTGTATGAGCAGCATGGACATCTTGATGCAGCAGTGAGACAGTGTGATGAGAGAGGAGATAAAGAACTGGGAAAAGTAGTCATTCACGAGGTAAATTTGTAGTATATATTTTGATGTACCACTCTATTTATTGGGCGGAGGAACTGCTGAAAATTTAGAAACTCATTGATATCAGTTTGTCGTAGCTCATGAATTTGTAGTTCAAATGTGGAAATTTATAGACAGTAACCACTAGGACAATCATTAGTGTAGTATGAAGGCATGGAAGGGTCTATATCACTGCTTAATACACTCGTCAAAAAGAGCATTATGTTTATAGAGCATTATTCCTAATGAATTCAAGAGTGTGTTCCTCATCTATTACATCTCTTTCATGTGATACAAATGTAAAGACCAATAAGGTTATGATGGGCCCGGCCATCAACCAACACCACCTCTACGTGAAGACCAATAAGCATAATAGTGAGAGAAAATATGCAAAGGCAAACAGAGCTAGTGTTTCCATCACTTGTTCACTTGTATGACATTTCTTATTCTTAAAGTCGATGCGACCATATTCTGATATATTGTTCACCACGAGCATATACTGATATACTGTCAAACCATTATGTGTGTGATGCGACTTTCACTGTCACAGGATAACTCGAGACCTAAATATGATGCAGATGACTGTTTTCAGACGTGGCCAGCAAATTTGAAAAAAGTTCAGAAGGAGTGGAGCTGTGCTCTTTGTCTTGTGAACACTACCAGCAAAAAGTGTTTGGAACAACACCTGCTGGGAATGAAGCACAAGATGAAGGAAGACGAATTAAGAAAAGACGAAGTGGCAACGCATAAAACAGATGTCATTTCTTCAAGGTGGATGGAGATCAAGGTCAAATTAATTAGATGGTGTACATGGAGAAAACCTGAATTTGGATGGATTAAATTAAATACTGATGGATATATAGATAAAGGTGGTGCTGGTTTTGGCGGTCTTTTCCGTGATTATAAGGGTGAACCTATATGCGCTTATGTCTCCAAATCATCTCATGATGATATTTTCTTGGTTGAACTATGGGCTATATGGAGAGGACTTGTTCTCGCCTTGGGTCTGAAAATTAATATGATATGGGTTGAATCTGATTCATTGAGTGTGGTGAATACCATCAACAGAAAGCAGCCATATGGTCTAAAGCCTAGTAGCTGCTTGAAGCATATTTGGAAAATGTTGAAGAAATTTGACAAGTACCAAGTTTCTCACTCGTGGCGTGAAGCTAACAAAGCTGCTGATCATGTAGCAAAGATGGATCTTTCGGGAAGTGATGTTGTACTGTGGCCGAATGATTTTCCTAACAGCCTATGGAAAATTATCAAGGATGATGCTCGAGGAATGAGGTATTGTCGAGTTGAGCCCTAACTAATCCTTTTCGGATTGTATATAAATTATTCAAAGAAGAAAAACTCAAAACATGAACTTGTTAGCTGTGGCATCTGTAAACGTGAAACAGAATTAAATTGGCTGTTTTGGTCCAATTAGATCATGGAGAAGGAATTTGTCTTGTTATTTGCATACCACTTCTTCGGCAACTTTACATTTTGGGTGACGGGTCTGTTACTAGTAGACACCAAAGTTGTGCAAAACAATGAGATGATGGAACTTCTTGCAATGTATGATTACTATGATTTCTAATTGGTAATATGGCTAAGAGAAGCTAATCACATCTTGGGATATCCTTTTGAACATCATGTAAGTTAACCACCTGGCTTTCTGTTCTTTATTTGTTTATAGCTAGCCTAGCTGTACATGATATCAAGACTCCAATTTCTGTTGTACTTAAAAGTAAGAATTTACATTATCTTGAAGTTTCTTTCTTTTTGGTTTTACTTCTTGTCATGGCTATTCAGTAGTTTGGGTATGTGGATGTTGTAGATTTTCCTTTGTCACTCTGCAACTGCAAGTACCAAGCATGTACTAAAACTCAGCTTATGTTGTTCTACCATAATCTAAACTAAAGGAGAACAAATGTTTGGATTTGGTTGACTTTCTTGATATTAATAAAGGCCATAAAGATCATACACAATGTACAAAGCTTGGGCCAGCTCAGATCTCTCATCCTTCCCATCTCATCTCATGGAGGGAAAAGCAAAAAAAAGATAGATAAAATATAAAGTTGTAATAATTATATCATTTTCCAAATCAAATTGACCTCTTTTTTTTGTAGAATCGACTATTTTTAGAATTAATAATTAATTATATATAAATATATTTTTCAAATTATATTTGAGGTATTAGTAGATTGTATATACTTTCTTTTGGTAGCCAAAATGGTACAGAAATTAGTTTTAAAAATGACTAATTTAACTAGAAAAAGTCAAACTGGGTTCTAAAATTATAATAGACTTTTGAAAAATAAATTTCATACATTTTTAAACTTGAAATTGAGATAATTCAATACAATTAAGAAATAATACTTTCATCAACTTTTCAAGAAAGATGCTAAAAATCATTGAAGGTTACAAGAGAATACATATTTTGGATTAATTCCATCATTACAAGTTGAGGGAATCAGGATGGAGTGAGATAGAAAATATGCTGTTTAAAATTAATCCAACATTGTTGCTTGCTCAAGAACTTAAGCTGGAATCCTCAATATGAGCAGAATGCATCTCTACAAGCAGTTTAATCAGCGGACTCTCCACCACAGCATCGGCATTAGTCTTGTCACGGAAAACTGAGATATTTCCACTACTTGTAACAACGGTAACCTCCTCTTTACGGGTGGAAAGCTCATTTGCTACTACTGCGTGCATCTTATACTTTTTAAGGGCCATGTTAGCCTTCTTTAAGAGAATATTTATATTCGTTTCTAGCTGTAAAATCAAGCAAGGTAAAAGAAACCATTTAAGAAGAAACATAATATATACATATATCTATATATATATATATATATATATATATATATATATATATATATAGGTGGGGGATCAGGTGCGGGAGTCCGCATTTTGTTAAAATGCGGATTTTTTTTTAAAACAACTAAAATAATATTTTAATATTTTATGAAATCGGAATTTTTTCATAATACAGTGTTTTGGTCGTGATTTAGATACATATAACAAAACAGTCCAAAACTAAATCACGCTCAAAACTGAAAAATTTCACTTCCATAAAATATTAAAAAAAAATTAGTTGTTTTAAAAAAAAAACAAAAAAAAAAAATCGGTCCGCATTTTAAGAACGTCCGGGATCCCGTATAGGATCCGGACTCTCTCTCTCTCTCTCTCTATATATATATATATAATATGTGTTTGTGTATGTGTAACTTTAAATACCATTTGAAAAGCTGATTAATGGTGAAATCACACCTAACCTTAAACGATATGCAGAAGGCCATGGGAGCCCAGTCTTTCCTCAGCACCAAAAGCATCTTGGGTACTTGAACAAGTCGCATATCCAAAGGACCAGATGCAGACTGAATTTTATGTACTGCCTATACAGTTGGGCCAAACAAAGTTACATTGTTGAAGAAGGCATGAGATGAATTAATGACGAGGGATTTACAAACAAAATTATTGGCTAACTTAATTGGAAACTATTTTATACTTGAAGTTTGTAATGTATTTTTATACTATAAATTATAAAATAGTATAAAACATTATTAAAGCAATGCATTTCATGACTCATTTCCTTTCTCAGCAAATGACAATAACCACCACACTGTCATAACGACTGTCTATGACACTGTAGAAGAAGTGATACTTCTTATTAAGGATTGACCAATTTACTAATCTTTTCTTGAAAAGGAAAAAAAACTGTCTTGTCACAATTACCGAAACTAACAAGCATCCTGCAGAACAGAAGTACAAAGTGAAATGATATCACAAACAAAGTATATCATTACCATGCTCTCCCATGGAACATAAAAGTCGGACACTGCTGCCGCAAGATAAAACATTGCCCTTGGCCCAAGAATCCTCATTGGTATTGCAATTAAATGTAAGATCTGTTCATTCAAAACCATCAGCTATTTGAAATTATTTCATGATACAGAGTCGCAACAAGTTTACAAACTAAAGACTTAGGTTGCAATAAAGATGAAAAACATTCATAAAAGTAAAGGGTAGCAGTTTGGTGTAAAAGGGGCAGGGAAACAAAAGCTAATGGTAAATTTGAGAAAGAAATGAAAGTACCATAACATACAAGGACATAGATCAAGTCAACATTCAGCAATCTCAAAGCAAAGACATAAAACATTAACATAATAAACTAAGATGTAATGAAGACAAGTGAGGACCCACTACATAGTCAAACAACTTGCGCAAGACCTATATTGCACTGTGCTAATAGATTGGCTTGGTGTGTGCTGGGGGGATCAAATATAAATAAAGTGTTATTGGAGTGAACTAAGTATGAAATGACTCTGACATAAACTGGCGTCCAATAAATTAAAATCCAAAACAACACAATTGCTAGCTTGGGCTTTATCCTATCACCAGCAATAAACCCTATTAACAATTACATGACAAATGAGACGTCATTCACACAATCTTTCATCTACAACTTAATAAGAATACAGAAACATGAAAGGAATAATAGACTGTACGGTACTACTTACTAGGTAGTGGAGACTAAGGGTTAGTAGTATCCAAGAAATAGATTAAAAGGAGAACTTCCTACAAGTCCACATCTAGGCCACACGGTTGACATATTATAAGTATACATATGCACATTAAATTGATGACTTGCCTATACATGTGTATTATACATGCTGTATATACAATAATACCAAGAATAATGATGAATTGATTATCATTTTAGAAAATATAACATTACAAATTGACACCGCAACATTGAAAATGTCTTGCTAAACTAAAAACTATGCTTTGAGCATTTATTGCTACAAATTCAATCATCTAAATTGAGCTCACCTGAAGATACTCAAAAATGGTCGTGAAAGGGAGTTTCAACAAACGGCCTTCTGTTACTGCCTGTAACAAATGAATTGTTTCTGTGGTTAATTGTATGGCGGACCTGCCATCCAAAAAAATATATGGAAGACCACTTAATACATTACAGTAACAATGATATATTACCACGTGATGTTCGCCAATAGCCTTCTTCACTGCGTCTGAATGTGACTGAAGCACTGGGATATGAAGCAAATACGGGATACTTAGCAAACAACATCAACAAATGTACGAACAAATTGGTCAAAAATATCCAAAGCAGAATTGATATCTTAATGTCATAACAAATCTGGCGAATACCAACTCCACCCCCAACCTCAACCCAAAGAAAAGACAAGGTAAAAAGAATTTGGTCCTCTACAATGGAATACTAAAATGTGCCAAGTCAATTCTCAAGCTCTTTAGCATCTCTCAGATATATTGGTTGGGTAACTGAATAATATTTTGCTAATTGGGAATTAGTTTCAGAACTAGACATTAATAATGAGAAAAGGCCCTCACTCGTTGAAGTTTGCTCAAGGTAAAGCCAGTATGTTATAGCAATCCATCAAATGAATGCCCCCAATAATTCGTCTCTCTTCCAAATGCATGAAAACCAAAGGTATTTGGCTTAGATTGCAAACTAAATTAAATAACCCAACAAAATGAAAAACTGCAAACCTTGAATATTTGATTCATCATTCAACTCAAAACATTCAAGCAACGGATCATCTGGAAGAGATGTGCAATATGGCTGGTAGGTTCCTCTGCAAAAACAGCCTCAGTATATGCAGTTTTCTAACGGTGAAAGAGTGATATCTCATGGAGCAATAAACGCTTAAGGTAAATAGTAAAGAGATATATTGTAAGAACAGACTAATCACCTCCGATAAAGAAAGATGACAGAATACCCAGACTTTAAAAAATATCTGCAGTACCACAATTAGTTCTAACTTGTCCAAATATTCTCTAAAAAATGGAAATGTTATATAGAAAAGATAAACAGGGTGAGTTGAAATGTACTCTGTGGATGTTGCTCCTCTATGACCAGAACTGAAGTTATCAATATAGCGAACACAACGTTGTTCCAGAGGAACTGTTGTACCACCAGATGTGACACAAACAACCCTCTTAGCTCTACCACTTCCTATACATACAAACTATATACCTTAATAAACAATATTTAAATGACGCCAAACAGTGAAATTGGGACATGAAGTATTCATAGATTGATTAAACATGGACTTGCCTAATGACGAAGAATTCATTCCAATAAATTCATTTAGTTTTGTGCTGACACTGATGCCATCTCTTAGCTGAGGAGCCGAGTCAAAGAAGGACTTGATTTCATCATATGTTGTTTCTAGCGAAGCAGCTGAGTTGTCATTTATTTCCATGGTTAATGCCTGCTGAAAACTCCACAATTAAACTATGAATATAAAGATGATACAGATACTGTATACTAAATCCAGTATTCAACAAATGAGTAAGTTTGACTTGACCATAACTATTCCTTGCTAATTCTACTAGGAAGATGCAAAATCATTTTGGAATTCAAAAACTCAAGTACATCCTGCAAATAACTAAATGTATGATATTGGATGAGTTGAAGGCTTAAAGCTGAGGGAAGAAGACTAAAAAGTGTAATTAATGAAATTCACTGGAGATGGAGAACCAAGAGTCTTCTCCAGATTTTTAAAGCTTCAAGTTCAACAACCTTCTTGTCAACCAAGTAAGTTTTGGGACTTGTGTCACCCCCATGGGCCGTCAATTCCCAACAGTCTGGATAAAAAAGGAGACATCAAGGGCACCTTACTCCACAGTTTACACTGCTTTTTCTTTCTTTTTAACAATAACCATCATTTCAAACGAATGATTCTTTACAAATGGCATACTATATGAAATCATCACAAGAGAAAAGCAGTGGTCTGCGAATCCGGGTTTCCATTCTATAACTAAGATGGACAAAAAGAAGAGGTAAAGGGTGAAGGAGAAAGGAAAAAGAATAACCTCTTTTATGTTATTTTGTACCGTAGAATTATATTCTTTATGGGTATGGGGGAGAGAGAGAAGTTGCTAACAAATTACACCTCAAGTTACTAGCACTGTCAACATCATCAGTCAACTCTGTTAAATACTCTTAACAACCAAGCGATTTCAAACTAAGGGTCATTTATTCAAGTAAGTTCATACTTTAGTCATAACCACAACCTTATAGCAGAAAAAGTGATCAAAATGGATGCATTTTAAACAGTATTATTCAACCACTAGCAACTTTAAGGCCACTCCAAGCATCACATAAATCTCCAAACTATATAAACAAATTCAATTAAGAAATAAAGATCTAGCAATCAACAAACAAACAGCAACTAAAGTTTTTTTTTTTATTTATTAAAAAAAACGAATGAATGAGCAATCGATAACTCACAGTGTCGAAATCAAATTTAATGGAAGGACCAATGGCTCCTTCGCCAGATAGAATTTGCCGCTCGTTCTCAAGGTTGTCATCACCTCTTTTTACTTCTCACTTGCATATACTGAAAAGGCAATATACATCAAAATCTCAAATTGATTGTAATATAAACACATCAAATCCATAATGAATCCATAAAAGATTCAACTGAATTATTATTATCCATAAAAAGGAAATCAACTCTATAGATATATATATCCTTTAAAAAAAAAAAAAAAAACTATAGATATATATATGGTCGAGGATAGAGAGATAAATGGTGGATTCTTAAACATCATAAATTCAACTAAATAGAGAAATGTGAGCTAAATATACATCCGGAGTGTAATATCCGATAAAATAATAATAAAATATTTAAGTAAATTTTAAAATATTTAATTGGACTTTTTTGGGTCAAACTGTAATTAATTTATTTGGACCATAATAAATAAATAAGAACAATTACATATTCTATTACATTTTTAAAAATAATTACAACAATAGTTCACTCATAAAATATTTACACAATTAATACACTTTTATATTTATTTATAATATTAGTGCAATTAAGATTCCTTAATTTAGGGAATTAGTATGCAATTAGTATTCCTTAATTTAGGGGATTAATATTGATTACTTATTAAATTAAGTAATTAATAAGTAAATTATATAGCACACCTTCTCTTTCCTTAATAAAAATCACATTTCCTTCCCCCTTGTCAGTCTTCTCCTTCTCCACCATTAACAGTCTCAACTTGTTAACGTCATCCTCCGCCCTCCTCCACCATTAACGCCTTTCTCCTCCGCCCTCCTCCACCATTAACGCCATCCTCCACCATTAACCTAGACAGTCCCAACTTGTTAACGCCATCCTCCACCTGCGATTTTTTTCATAAGAAATGCGATTCTTGCGATTTTTTTATAAAGACAATTGGTAGCCTAACACATTCATACCAAAAGTAACCAATTTAGTGTTATTAGGTTTCTAATTTATTTTTAAAAAATCTATGATAGATTTTTTTATTTAATAAATGCAGTTAGTAGCTAACACTTTATACAAATGTAACTAATTCAGTTTTATTGGGTTTACTAATTAATTAAAAAATCTATTGTAGATTTTTTTTATAATGCGATTTGGTAGCTAAACCTTAATACAAAGGTAACCAATTCGCTTTTATTGGGTTATTAATTAATTATAAAAATCTATTATAGATTTTTTTTTTCATAAATGATTGGTAGCCAAACTTTAATACAAATGTAACCAACAAAAACTAAAATTGTTACCTTTGAAAGTTTTGGTTACCAACTGACCTGAAATTTCTCTTGATTCTACCCACAAAACTAAAATGGTTATTTTTGTATAAATATTTGAATACCAATCGTGACCGAAATTTATCTTTTCTCCTTTTAATTTTTGGACTAAATCAACCTTCGTCATAATAGCAATTGTGGTCAGTAATGGATGAGGAGATCGGCGTCACGGTATGGCTATACCTTCAAGATCTCTGGATCTACATCTTCAAGTGTGTTGAAGCGGCCATGAAGGGAGGAGGAAGATGACTAATGAAGGGAGGAGGAAGATGACGTTGCCAAACTTTGAATATTTGAATTTTAATTATTATTTTGAATTTGAATTTATTTTTGTTGTTAGATCCAAGATATTTGAATTTGAATTATTAATTATGATAGTTATTTCTCCTTGATTTTAGGTTTCCTTATTATTATGAATTGAATCCTATACTAATTCCCTAAATTAAGGAATCCTAATTGCACTAATATTGTAAATAAATATAAAAATATATTAATTGTGTAAATATTTTATGAGTGCACTAATAGTATAATTACTTTCTAAATGTTGTATATTATTGTAAAGGACCCTAAATAAAAATTACATTAAATTGGGCCATTAAAATTAATTGGGTCTAAATTATATTTATGTAATTTTAAATCCTAATAAAACTAAAAAAATTAATAAAACATGCTAAATAATTAAAACATAGCTATACCTATTCCTCATTACGCTGGATGAATTGTGGGAATATAGCGAAAATAAAAAGAAAGGGGCGGAAGAAGAACGGGGGAACGTAGTTGGAATTAAAAAGGATTTGAGAGCAAGATCCTTAAAACTTTATTTACCATATTCTTCTTCTCAAAGGTAATTATTAGACTATTTTTGAATACAAATAATTATTTTATTATTGTAATTATCTATTTTCTTATTGTGTTTACAATCTATTTTAAAAATTTATTATGCCGTTTGATTAATTAAATTTGTTAATAAAATTTTGATTTACAATTGAGATATATATATATATATATATATATATATATATATAGGGGAATGATCCATAACATCTATTTGCTATGGATTAAAAAGTGGCATATACTATCTATACCTTCCAATAGAAAAATGAAGGGCTGCGATTATAAAGGACATCACGCCGTCCGCTAGTACTACTAGCGGATGTGATTAATGAAAATTTTGGACAAATTTGCCCCCATTCAAAGCCACATAAAATTAATTATACATGGTCCGCTAGAAGTACTAGCGGATGCAATATCTCAAACACGGAATAACAAAAAACCCAATCAACAACCGTTCCAATCAATAACCATTCACTTTTCTGTATGTGCAGAGAGATACTCCAAAGTGAAATTGAACAGCATGAACTCGAAGTTGAAGGACGAGGTGATTTTTGTTTTGCTGGTAAACAGCTTGAGGATGCATTGGTTGTAGTACTCTTACAGATTATAATGTTAAGAAGCAGGAATCAACCCTTCCTTTGGAGGTTGAGAGCTCGGACACAATATGTCAAGGTGAGATTGAGGATTTTGGTTTTGCGTTTGAGCCGAGGGGAGCTTGGACACAATATGTCAAGGTGAGATTGAGGATGAACCAAACAAACAAACCGGCCCTTGCTAGTTTTTGTTTCTCTCTCCATCAATCTCTTAGAGGCTCAACTACCTAAATTGGAAGAATTCCAGATCCTCAAGGCAAGCTGTTTAAGATATGGAAGGAAAATTTCATAATATAATTTTCATCTCATAGCTACCAATACATACACGCTACTCACAAATCGCATCCCCACTCTTCGATAAAATTCTAATTCTCCCTCTAATTATTTTCCCCTTTCATCACTTCAATTAGGGTTCAAATTACGCATATATCCTCATAACTACCCATATATAATTCATGATTCAGTAGCCAATTGGAATTTTGGAGCAAACGAGAGCGATGAGTGTGAGCAGCCCAACGGTGCACCCAGTGGAGGCGCCACCTTTGACGGACGGAGCCGTCATGGTACCGCCGTCGAGATTCAGGATGAAAGACTTGCAAGAGATGCCTGGAACGTTTCTTGGTCTCTCCCTATGTCTTTGCCAGTTCATTTTCGCCGCCATTTCTCTCTGCGTCATGGCCACTAGTGTTTGAGATATTGCATCCGCTAGTACTTCTAGCGGACCATGTATAATTAATTTTATGGGGCTTTGATTGGGGGCAAATTTATCCAAAAGTTTCATTAATCACGTCCGCTAGTAATACTAGCGGACGGTGTGATATCCTTTCCAATCGCAGCCCTTTATTTTTCTAATGGAAGGTATATATGGTATATGTCATTTTTTGATCCATAGCAAATAGATGCTATGGATCATTCTCCATATATATATATATATATGGGGAATGATCCATAGCATGTATTTGCTATGGATGAAAAATGGACAAATAGCATTATAACCATACATTACATAAATCAAGGGTAGAAATTTGAAAAGAAAATTTACTATCCGCTAGTTCAATTAGCGGATGCAAAAAAAAAAGTTTTCTCCCCAAATTACCCTCAAGTCCCATTAATGCAAAATAATCGTTTGATGCCATCCGCTAGTTGAACTAGCAGATGTATAAGCCAACAAAAACAGTCTACCCATATGGAAATCAAACAAGGAATGATCAATGTATAATATGGCAACAAAGAACGATCAATGCATAATATGATGTGATTTGAATAATATGGCAACAAGGAACGGTCAATGCATAATATGGCGTTCCAATCAAATCATACGAGGAAATAAAATACTAATATGGCGTTCCAATCAAATCACAGAAAGAAACAAAATACAATACAAACTTATAATTATTCCCCAAGAGTTACATAAGATGAATTACTGATAATTAGTGAATGATTTAGAGCTTGTATTTCCAAACATCAATCATAAGGAGAAAATAATATTACAAAAAGAAAAAGAAATATTTTAAATCGAATATAGTAATATGTAATATTACAAAAAGAATTTGTGGAAGTGTTACAATTCCATGGCAAACCTATCCGTAACAGCTATTACAGTAGCAACAATAATTCGACAAGCCAAATCTAATTTCAAAATCCACACTGTCAGATTGCATGAGTTGCACCAATTTTTCAACCCCTTCATGATACTCGAGGCCGGTTGATTCTCGAATCTAAACTTTGTAGCTAATGACGACTTGTAATTAGTTTAAACACGATAAATTGCAAACATATGATAAAAGAATCTAATATGCTAGCGAAATTTAATTAGTCACCAAAAAGCCACTGATTAGGTACTAAAATGAAAAGAAGTTGTACGGTGAAATTAACAAAACCATATACACACACACATGGTTTATCTGTAGATATTTAATTTATATATGTACCATCTAATTAGTTTATATATGTCTGTCAATTATTGTCAAGTATTAATGTCACTAGAATTATCCCGAGGATGATATTGATGCTAAATTTTGTAGAAAAATGTTATGAATTATGTAAGACCCCAACTTTTTATGAATAAAGATTTAATTTCTCTAAATATTATTTTTGACTAATAAGGTGTTGATTTGATATAATGTTTTAGTTAGGGTGAAATTTGTAAATTTTGCAAAGTAAGCAACTGGTCATAAAATATTCGTTTTGTTAGGGAATATTCATTTTGGTCGGGGGATATTTTTTTTTTCGGGAATATCCGTACGACGGCGCAATCATTGATGGACCACATAAAGAAATAACTATCGGATATAGAAAGTGACAGAAATAACCATTTTTATAAAAATAATGACAAAACATTTACCGTTAAAACTATTGAAATACCCGGTGATAAAAGTACAGTAATAAGTGTGGTTGCACAGTGGCACACGGTATTGCACAGTATCTCTAATTATTGATTCTTACGTAAGAAGTCACTCAATAATTGATACAGTAAAAATTGCACAGTCTTTCATATTATTGGTGCAATAATTGCTATAGTGATAATTGAATAGTATTTTACATTATTGATTCAATAATTGTCACGACACAGTAACTCATATTATTGAAATGATATTATTAGATAGCATTATTGATAATGCCTAGAAAGTTTTGTAGAGGAAAGGTGTTAGGTCATATAATTGCGCGCCAGTAAGAAGAAATTCTTATCGAAAATCCCCCTCTTTCTTGGGAACGATCATAATTCTTATTATCATTATCATAATTCTTATTATCATTATCATTATCATTATCATAATTCATATAATTGTCCAAGTTATCTGTTGTGACCTTTATTCTTGAAATTGAATCCATGTTATGGTCTCACTTGATTCATTCTTATTATCATTATCATAATTCTCAGACTTAAATTATGTTGAAAGTTATCTTTGTTCAGTGAAGCAAAGATGGATGTGTTTGACATGATCATTAACCATTGGTGATACAAACTATTATCTTTGGCCCGTAGTGCATAGATAATTCATTGATTGGAAATAATTATTGATTGATGTTATAGGGATAAAATATTGATGATGGACTTTTAAATCATGGAAGATAGTAGACATTATGCTCTACTTGACTCTTCTAATGGATTGTTGTTTCCGCTACAATTGTTGATCTAAAACTTGTTGTCTATTGTATTCTATCAGATTTTTCCCTGTTGAGGACTAAGGATAATTTATTCTACATTATCTTAGTCATAATATTCTTTACTGGGCTAGTTGTGCTCATCCTATACCTTTTTATTCTATTTTTCTTCTCAGGAGGTGAGAATATAGCTGGGACTAGTCATGGTGTAGAGTGATGGTTCAAGACGGTTATTATAGCAGTCCTCACTATTTTGTAAAATAGTGTATCAATAATTGTAATGAAGAATTTATTTGAGTTTGAATATTGTCTACAAGATAATATTGTATTAAAACTCACAGCATATGTGATGTTGTATTTTGCACGACAGATGTATTAATGAAGTTTGTTTTTGGTTTCTGTACCATGTATTTGGCGACTCAGAATGGGTTGTGTGAACATATTTTGGGGGCATCACAGTTGGTATCAGAGCTTAGGGATATGATTTCTGGTGGAGATCTGGGATTAGAACTAGGAGGGGAGAGACGAGTAAATCCTTCGCTAGTGTGTCCTACCTAAGCTTATTTGTTTGGTCAGTCAGAATATAGGGATAATATGTGGCATGTCAATTTTTTTAATTAACCCTTATTTTGTGGCAGTATTTGAGAATGACATCTGAAAATTTTGAGATGAGCAATGGAGCACATGAGATCGTTGAGACACCGACAATCAACAATCAGGATAATGTGCATTAGGAAGGCAATAATCCTCCTGTAAACAACAACACCAATCAAATGATGAATGATGTGATGTTTAGGAGCTTTCTAAAATTCATGCAAAACCGGACGAGAGAGACTCCTGTTCAAAATGCAGGTGGAAACAATGACAACTCACGGCTTGTCACTGCCAAGAAATTCAAGGAGTTGGGACCGCCAGAGTTTTTGGGAAAGCCAGAGCCATTTAAGGCAGAGGCATGGATTAAACAAATTACCAAGATATTTGATGTCTTGGGATGCACTGAAGAACAAAAGGTTCCCTTTGCCACCTTCATGTTGCGCGGAGAGGCAGATTACTGGTGAGAATCTGTAAAATGTACCCATCCATCCACACTTAAGATGTCTTGGGAGAAGTTCCAAGAATTGTTCAATGACAAGTACTTTCTAGAAATTATTTATCACATGAAGGAGGTGAAATTTATCAAACTGGAGCAAAACAATATGACCGTGTCGCAATACGAAGCCAAGTTTGCGGAGTTATCTCG
Organism: Panax quinquefolius; assembly: GCA_020205615.1. Classification (NCBI taxonomy): domain Eukaryota; kingdom Viridiplantae; phylum Streptophyta; class Magnoliopsida; order Apiales; family Araliaceae; genus Panax; species Panax quinquefolius. The sequence goes on along the minus strand of CM035168.1, from coordinate 11,424,306 downwards.
GTTTACATCCCATTTGGTAGATAATGAAGAGCGAATGACGTGAATGTTTCTGAGAGGTTTAAAACTCAAAATTTATCAACATCTTATGTCTCATAAACTTTGCTTGTATTCAGATGTGGAGAATAGAGCTCAATTGTTAGAGCGGGATTATGAGTCAGCTCAACCAAGAGACATCAACCGGCATCAAAATAATAGTCATACCAGTGGCAACAATCATCGAAGCAGTGATAACCAACGTGCCAGAAATGGTAACTATTTCAGTGGTAATCATGACCAAGATAATAAGAGAGGTGAGTCAAGTGGAAATTTCAAAAAGAGAAGATTCAACAATGACGGGAAGACATCAGCAGCAGCACCAACACTAGTAACAAATTCTAGGGGAGGAGAACGGCTGCCAGTTAGATGCTACAGATGTGGAGAGGAGGGACACATAAGTCCAAACTATTCACAGCCTTCCAAGGTGTGTTTCAGTTGTGGAAAAGATGGTCATATAACTCAATTTTGTTCGGTACTGAAGTCAAGTCCAACTGGAACGGTGGCACCAAAAGTGGCTATGGAAAAAACAAAGTCGGTAGTTCAAGGGAGAACGTTTTTTGTAACATCCCAAAAGGCGAGGAACTCGAATGAAGTTATCACGGGTAAGCTAATTATAAACTCTTGCGAAGTTTATACCTTATTAGATACCAGTTCTACCCATTTTTTTTATCTCTCCTGCTTGTGCTCAACGTTTGAACTTGACCTCTGAGAAATTAGACTCTGACGTATCTGTTGAAACTCCGTTTGGAGAAACTTTCATTACATCCACTGTTTATAAATCTTACTTGATTCAATTTGGCACCATCACATTACCTATTGATCTCATCTCTTTGAAAATACTTGCATTTGATGTGATTTTAGGGATTGATTGGTTAACTACTCATCATGCTAAAATTGATTGTTTTCGTAAGGTTGTTACTTTTCATATTCCTAACCAACCTGTTATGCGAATTCAAGCAACCAAACCACTAAAGTCAATCACTATCATATCAAGTCATAAACCCATTCGTTTATTGAAAAATGGATGTCAAGCTTTCTTAGCCCATGTCATGGATTTAAACAAAAATACGTCAGATTTGAATGATATTTCTGTTGTTAGTGAATTTCGTGACGTATTTCCTAAAGAAATTCATGGCCTACCCGCAGAGCGTGATATCGAATTTTGTATTAACCTTGAACCCAGTACAAAACCCATTTCTAAAACCCCATATGGAATGGCTCCTATTGAACTTCAAGAGTTAAAAACCCAACTACAGGAACTGTTAGACATTGGTTTCATTCGTCTTAGTACATCTCCTTGGGGTGCTCCTGTTTTATTCGTAAAGAAGAAAGATGGGAGTATGCAACTTTGCATTGACTATCGGGAGTTAAACCATGTCACCATCAAAAATAAAATTGCACATTACCTCGCATTGATGACTGCTTAACCGATTCTGAGGGCTAAATTTTTCTCAAAGATCGATCTTCGTTCCGGATATCATCAGTTAAAGATTAAAAATGATGACATTCCAAAGACTACTTTCAGGACTCGATACGGGCATTATGAATTCCTAGTCATTTCTTTTGGATTGACTAATACTCCTGCGACCTTCATGGATATGATGAACCAATTATTCAAGGAATATTTGGATCATTTTATGGTTGTCTTTATTGATGACATCCTTATCTATTCCAAAAGTCGTGAAGATCATGAGCAACACTTGAGGATGATACTCCAAAAGCTTCGTGAAAACAAGCTATATGCCAAGTTGAAGAAATATGAGTTCTGGCTTGAGGAAGTAGCATTCCTTGGGCACGTGGTATCGAAGTATGGAATATTAGTTGACCCGATAAAGATTGAAGTAATACAAAGTTGGGAGCAACCTAAGTCAGTAACTGAAGTATGTAGCTTTCTGGGCTTAGCTGGTTATTATCGGAGATTCGTTGAACGATTTTCTCGAATCGCTACTCCATTAACTCAGCTAAATTGAAAAGATACAAAATTCAAATGGAGCGAGGAATGTGAGAAGAGCTTCCAAGAACTCAAGAGGAGACTCTATTTTAGACTGTTACAGCAATACCATCGAGGTTCGGAGGATTTATCAGTAAGACCCCAACTTATTATTAATGAAATTTAATTTTCTCTATTTATTATTTTGAAATAGTAAGGGTTGATGTGATTAATGTGGATAGTTAGGGGTAAAATACGTAAATATTTCAAAATAAGCAAGTGGTTATAAAATATTCATTGTTGTCGGGGAATATTCGTTTGGTCGTGGAATATTCAGGGAATATTTGTACGATGGCGCAGCCATGTGTGGGCCCCATAACGAAAAGCAATTGGATGAAAAAACGACAAATATAAGTTGGTTAAAAATAACGGCGTAGTTATTATCAAGTATTATCTTTGTTAAAATACTCTTGGTTAAAACACAAGTAGCACGGTATTGCACCAATTATTGATTCTTACGTAAGAAGGCTTTTACTCAATAATGGTTATAGTAATTCTTTATTCGATTATTTTATTTTATTGATTTGATAATTCTTTGCGTTGATATTTTATATTCTTTGTTGTTTGATAATTGTCATTACACAATATTTTTCATTATCGAAGTAATAATTCATATTATCTGAATAATATTATTAGATAACATTATTGGCAATGTCTAGAAAGTTCTGTCTAAGGAGAGGTTTGGTTACCTAATTGCGCGCCAGTAAGGAGAAATTCTTATTGGAAAGCCCCTCTTTCCTAGGAACTGCCTGGTTGTCAATATTGTGATTCTGTAATATTATTTGTGAATAATTAATTATTGATTCATATGATGAGGAAAATATTGATTTTATGTGGATATAGATGGAGAAAAATTTTAATGTGACAATTGTTGAAAATTGAAATTTTATCTTTTTCTGATAAGATAATTCATTTAAATGTATTATTATATTTTAATAATATAATAATGGTGATATTTTTACAACGAATGTGGGATATATGAGTATCTGAAGAGGAAGAGTATTTTGTTGCAATAAATGTTTAAAACATGTTAAACATGTCATGGACCCCATTTATTGGTGAAATTTGATTATAACTGTAAAAAACCCTAGTTTTTGGATTTGATCAATTTCATTTGGAATTTGGAAAAACTTTCTTCTTCAAAGTTGTAGAGAATTGAATTTCCTATAAAACTCATGAGATTTGAATTTTCTGATAGAAGGGCTATTTATTATGAATTATTGAGTTAGAAGCTCAAATAATTGATTTTTGGAAGTTTAAAATATTTTAAATAATAAAAACGTTTTTTGTTTGTTTTGTGGGCTACAACATGTGCATAATGAGCTGAGATCAGATCTAGGAAGGTTGGCGTAGAAATCTTAATATATATATTAATATTTTATTAAATTTTACTGCTTTTGGTGTTCAAAGATTTTCCTATAAATAGGGTGCTTAGGTTAGAATTAAAATCACACCGTAAGCTGAAGTTTCTCTCTCTATATTATCGAAGCGTATTCTTGTGAGTATTTTGAGTATACTTTGAGTATTGTTAGACGCGGTGCAAATTCCCTTGAAAGACTATACCCTAGTATTCCAAATTTAAGTACTTAATCTTTCGAGGTAAGGATGTTATTTTCTTCTCAAATGATATTATTTCTTCAATATCATTATCTTTGAAATATTGGTTGAAACTTTTATCAAATTTGGAACTTTTTCATGTCGGGGTTACTATTCATGAGAGTTACTATTCACGAGTTCTTATTCACGAGTTACTATTCACGAAAGTACTATTCATGAAGCGTGAAGATGTTTTTTGGGAAATTTCTATCTTTTGGTGTCAGAGTTACTTATTCACGATATACAAGACTATTCACTTAATCTAAGACTATTCAATAGAAAAATGAAATTTCTTCTTTTTGTCAAAATATCTATTATGGATACTAGCTTTGATTGTATCCATGTTTTGATCATTCTTGAATTTTACACCACTATGATTATTTTTGAGGTATTTTTGGGCGTGGATAAAACAAAGTACGAATCCTTAATCCTTAATCCTTGTCATTTTGTTTCCTTTGGATTCGTTTCTTTAAAAATATTTTTCATAATCCTCGGTCTTAAATGATGATATTATTGAATATCTTTGGCACTGTAAAAAGATGAATATTTGATTCAGATGTATATTGATTGATGTTACTGAGGATAAAAGATAGAGCGATGAACTTTTAAATTCATACATAGAAGATAGTAGTTTGCATTCTCTACTTAACTCTTCTAATGAATTATTATTTCATTGTGAATATTGATTTAAAATTTGTTGTCTATTGTATTCTATTAGATTTTTCCCTGTTGAAGACTAACGATAATTTGTTGTATATTATCTTAGTCATAATATTCTTCTTGGGCTAGTTGAGCTCACCCTTTTCCTTTTTGTTCCATTTTCTTCTCGGGAGGCGAGAATATAGCGAAAATTTAGTCGGGGTATGGAATGAAGGTTCTAGAAAAGAGTTGTTTAGTAGTCCTCACCATTTTGTAAAATAATGTATCAATAAATGTGATGAGGATTTATTTGAGTATAGATATTGTCTAGAAGATAATATTTGTATTCAAACTCACGCTTTTTCTTGTTGTAATAATAAAGTTGTAGTTGTTTTTACGTACGTGTATTGACGACAACCCGAATGGGTGATGTATACCTATTTTGGGGGCGTCACATTTATCATCTATAGCGATGCTTCAGGCAAAGGTTTAGGATGTGTTCTCATGCAACATGGGAAAGTTATAGCTTATGCCTCACGACATCTCCAAGAATATGAGAGGAATTATCCTACTCATGATCTAGATGTGGCAGCAGTCGTTTTCGCGCTAAAGATCTGGATGCACTACCTGTATGGGGAGAAAGTAGAGATCTATTCAGATAATAAAAGCCTCAAATATTTCTTCACCCAAAAGGAACTCAACATGCGGCAACGACGTTGGCTCGAGCTGTTGAAAGATTATGACCATACCATTTAATAATATCCTGGAAAAGCGAACGTGGTAGCTGACGCGTTGAGTAGAAGATCGTATGCGGGTACGAGTGCGATGTTGTTAACACAAAGACCCATTTTGTATGACTTATAAAAGATGAAGATAGAGTTACAGGCTCTAAGTACCCACGTGATGATATCAAATATACGAGTAGAACTGACTTTAATATAAAGTTAAAGTTGCTCAAGCTACAGACCTAGAGCTGATGCGTATGAAGAAGAAAGTACAAGAAGGTGCTATTTCAGAAGCAAAAATCGATGAAGAAGGAATACTTCAAGTCAACTTCAGCCTTTGTGTTCCTAATGACTTAGATTTGAAGTACAAAATCATGATGGAGGCACATAACACACCGTTTGTAATCCATCCTGAAAGTACCAAAATGTATTGTGATCTTCGACATACATTTTGGTGGAGTAATATGAAGATAGAGATTGCAGAGTTTATCTCAAGATGTTTAACTTGTCAACGTGTTAAAGTGGAGCATCAAGTACCAAAAGGTCCATTGCAACCACTTGAGATTCCAGAATGGAAGTGGGAGCACATCAACATGGATTTCGTTACTAGTCTTCCCAAGGTTTCTCAAGGCATAAATGTAATTTGGGTCATTGTCGATAGATTAACCAAGTTTGCTCATTTCTTGCATGTACGAGAAACTTATTCACTTGAACATCTTTCTCGTATGTACATAAATGAGATTGTGAGATTTCATGGTATGCCAATATCCATAGTTTCGAATTGAGACCCAAGATTCACTTCACGATTTTGGGTGTCAGTTTGCAGAAAGCTATGGGCACTGATTTATGATTCAATTATGCATATCATCCTCAAACGAACGGGAAATCAGAAAGGACTATTCAAACTCTTGAAGATCTTTTGAGACTCTGCGTTCTAGACTTCAAAGGAAGTTGGGACAAGTACTTTCCATTAGTGGAATTATCCTACAACAACAGTTACCAAGCAAGTATAGGCATGGCTCCATTCGAGGCATTGTATGGACGAAAGTGTTGTTCTCCAGTATGCTGGGATGAGGTGGGTGAAGCAACGTTGTTGGGACCGGAATTGGTACGCATGACTACGGAAAAGATTCAAATGATCCACCAACGTATACAAACCTCACAAGATTGATGAAAGAGTTATGCTGATCTTCATCGAGGGGACGTGGAATTCAATGTTGGAGATCATGTATTGTTACGTGTTGCTCCATGAAAAGGAGTTACAAGATTCAGAAAGAGAGGAAAGCTCAACCCTCGATTCATTGGTCCATTTGACATCCTCGACCGAGTAGGAACTGTGGCTTATAGACTCGCTTTACCGCCAAGTATGTCTCGTGTTTATAATGTTTTCTATATATCCATGCTACGTAAATATGTGAAAGACCCAAACCACATTATTGAGTTAGAACCAGATGAGATAGCAGAAGATTTAATGTATGAAGAGGTACCTGTTAAAATCTTGGATAAGAAGGAACATGTTTTACGCTCAAAGGTTATACCTCAAGTCAAAGTTTTATGGAGAAACCATGATATTGAGGAATTGACTTGGGAGTTATAATCTTAAATGAAAACAAGGTATCCTTACCTCTTCGACATACCAGGTACGTACATCAATTTTGAGGACAAAATTTCATAAGGAGAGGAGGTTGTAAGACCCCAATTTTTTATGAATAAAAATTTAATTTCTTTAAATATTATTTTTGAATAATAAGGTGTTGATTTGATATAATGCTTTAGCTATGGGTGAAATGTGCAAATTTTTCAAAGTAAGCAAGTGGTCATAAAATATTTGTTTTGTCGGGGAATATTCATTTTGGTCGGGGGATATTCTTTTTGTCGGGAATATCCGTACGACGGCGCAATCATTGGTGGACCACATAATGGAATAACTGTCGGATATAGAAAGAGACAGAAATAACCTTTTTTATAAAAATAACGGCAAAACTCTTACCGTTAAAACTATTGAAATACCCGGTGATAAAAGTACAGTAATAAGCGTGGTTGAACAATGACACACGGTATTGTAAAGTATATCTGATTATTGATTCTTACGTAAGAAGTCACTCAATAATTTATACAGTAAAATTGCACAGTCTTTCATATTATTGGTGCAATAATGGCTACAGTGATAATTGAATAGTATTTTACATTATTGATTCAATAATTATCACGACACAGTAACTCATATTATTGAAATGATATTATTAGATAGCATTATTGATAATGTCTAGAAAGTACTGTCGAAAAAAGGGGTTATGTGACGCCCCCAAAATTATGTATACGTCACCCATCTTGGGTCGCCACTTACATGGTACATAAATTCAAATCTGACTTACTAACCTAAGCATGCAGGTACAATCGACATAAAGCGTGAGTTTTAATACAAATATTGTCTACTAGATATTATACAAACTCAAAAGGAGTCCTCATTACAACTATTATCATACTATTTCACGAGAATAGTGAGGACTACTAATCTTATCCTACGGACCATTACTTCGTTCCCAGACTCGTCCCAACTATGTTCTCATTTCACGAGAAACGGTGAAAGAAAAGGTGAGCTCAACTAGCCCAAGAAGAAATATTATGACTAAGATAATGCGAATAAATTATCATTAGCCTTCAACAGTGATGTTAAAGCGATAAAATACAATAGACAAACGGTTTAAGCTGCGGTGAATAAGCAATCCATTAAAAAGTCAAGTAGAGAATAAAGTCTACTATCTTTTAGGTTTAAAGGTTTTCATCAATTTTTATCATTTGAGACTCGATTTTAATAATAAACCACCACATCTAATCATCCACGTACCACGGTCGAGGATTTTCATCAAATTATCAATGGTCATGACTATCTTAGAATCACCCCTGGTCATAATCATACCAAAAACTATCCATCATTGCATTACTGAAGCCCTTTGAGGACTTTTGTCACATCATTTATATCAAGTCGTGATTATCTTAGAATGATCACAGTCGTCATAATCATACTAAGTTCATCTATGCACGTAAGCCAAAGATAACATAATATAACATGAGGATGATGACAATGACATAATAATTCAATAAAACAAATTCAAGAATTATTTAATCCATGAATTATTAACGTCAAATTGTCGACATAATCTTTGTTTCGTAGAGTAAAATTCAAGAATGATCGGAAGAATATTTCCATGAGAATCTTTGGATGAAAGCTTGAATATCGAGGATATTCTACTAATTTCATGGAGTATAGAAGTCAAAGTTTTAATATTTGGGTATAATAAAGAATGGAATAACAAAAGAAATCACCATGCATGCGTGTGCCAGCATAGGCAGAGTTATTCAACAGAATAATAATAACGGAACGGAGTCGGGTGAAATTCACCGCAAGCGGGATGTTCAACAGAATAATAAAGATGGAACCGGATCCAGGTGTAAAACACACGAGATAGGATATTCGATAGAATGATAAAAGCGGAACCCGAGTCGGGTGTAAAAACATGACGGGATGTTTCTACGAGAATAATAAAAAAGCGGAACCGGTCCGATTGTAAAACACATGATGAGGATGTTCAACGAGAATAATAGAAGAATGTCACCAAGTATAGGGTAAATGGCGTATCTGAGTTATTCAGCAGAATAATAAGCGATGGAATAACATAAGGATTTCACCAAGTATAGGGTATCTGGCGTATCACGAGGTTATGTATAGGGTATGCCACTTTTCTGAGTTATTCAACGAGAATAATAGTGAATGGAATAATGAAGTTCTCTTCAAGAAGAAAAAATAACACCACTACAAGTAAAAAACTGAATATAGAAGTAGTGAAGTAGCGAGAATACTCTTCTTCTTTCTATTTTTCTCTCTATAGCTTCTCTCTATAATTTCTCTCTCTCTAGAGTTTGATGAATTAAGTAAGAAAATAATGAAGGAATGAGCTTTATTTATAGGAAAATGGAATGCGTAGTAAACTAATCCATGAGCGGTCAGATTGATTTACTTTAATCGACGGTCCATATTTAAAGAAAAATCTTTTAAATAAAATATAATATATTCTATTTATATAAAAACATTTTTTACTATGCAAACACTATGCAATACTATGCAAAAAAACTTATGCAAAAATACTATGCAACACTTATCGTAATAAAATATAATATATTCTATTTATAGAATAACTTTAATAAAGTATTCTATTTTATATAAAAAGATGTTTACATTTTATTACGTTAATAATCTGAATAAAACAAAAGCGTCATTATCATTATAATAATTCATATTATTAATAAATGATAATGGAATCAAACCGAGTGACTTCTCACATAGGCATCGATAATCAATACAGGTGTCTTTCTTATGCGACCACACGTATTCTTTGTACTTTTACTACTTAGGAGTAGTTCAAGCAAGTATCAACGGTAAAACTTCATAGTTATTTTAATAAAATATTTTTGTCGTTTTCTCGATCCAACAATAATTACATTGTAGGTCCACCAATGATTGAGTAGTTGTATACGAATATTCCTGCTAGCAAGAATATTCCCGAGCCAATCGAATATAATATAACCACTTGCATACTTTTGCAAAATTTATAAATACTACCCACAACTATAATATTATCTCAAATTCACACCATAATATAAAAAATTATTTTGACAAAATTTAAATCTTTATTGATAAAATCGGGGTCTCACTGATCTCCCTCCTTATGGAATTTAGCCCTCGAAATTAAGGTGCGATACACAGTATGATAAAGAGATGAGGATACCTTGAATACCTTTATTGTTGAAAATATTAAATTCATCTTCGTAATCCGCCAAAGATATTCATTAACAATTCATCTTTGCACTACAAGCCAAAGATATATAAGCTCGTAAAACCAATAATCTTTGAGACTCGACTTAATAGTATCTGACCATGAATTATCCATACACTTCTTGGCTAAGGATATTCGTGTTTTCAATTCTGACCATGATTATCTTAGAATAATCCGTGGTCATAATCATACCAAGTCTATCAATGCACTACTGACCAAAGATGACTTTTACCACATCCATGAATTAATATTTCATTCTTTGAGACTCATTTCAATAATTAATCCATATCATCGAATCATCCACACTGCACTACGGGCCGAGGATATTCATTAGTATCACGACCACAAATTATCCATGCACTACTACCAAAGATAATTGTGTGTTTTCAATTACTGTTATGATTATATCGAAACAATCCACAGTCATAATCATACCAAGTCCATCTATGCACGTAAGCCACGAGATGACTTTGAACGCATCCATGAATTAATATTTCATTCTTTGAGACTCATTTCGATAATTAATCCACATCGTCGAATCATCCCCCGCACTACTGGTAAGGATATTCATTAGTATCACGACCACAAATTATCCATGCACTACTGACCAAAGATAATTGTGTTTTCAATTACTGGTTATGATTATACCGAATGATCCACGGTCATAATCATACCAAGTCCATCTATGCACGTAAGCGAGATGACTTTGAACGCATCCATGAATTAATATTTCATTCTTTGAGACTCATTTCGATAATTAATCCACATCATCGAATCATCCCCGCACTACGAAGCCGAGGATATTCATTAGTATCACGACCACAAATTATCCACGCACTACGGCCAAAGATAATTGTGTATTCATTTACTGTTATGATTATCTTAGAATAATCCGTGGTCATAATCATACCAAGTCCATCTATGCACTTCTGAGCCACGAGATGACTTTCAACATAATATAAACATGAGGATAATGATATAAAGAATCAATCGAATGAGATAAAGGATAAATATTAAACATTTATAATATAATTTATCCGAGGATTCAAGAATATCCCCATGTTTTCAATTACTTAATAATCTCATAATCTAATATCATTAATATTATAACAATATTTTAATCACTTCTTAAATTTATAAACAATTTATCTCAATTGTTTACGCTTTACCATATAATGCATTTAATCATTCAAAAAATGTCATACTCATAAAATATCATCACCAATTATCAAATCCTCATCAAAAAAATATGCATATACTCTATATAGGATTTTCTAGCCATAAAATCCTATTTTCAACTTTCATTACTTCACATAACATATTTAACTCATATGTTCATAACTAAACTATTTTCATGAAAAATACCAAATCAGTCCCAAAAATATTTCTTTTCTGGGATTTAGCATAATATAGTCCCATAATGAAAATATATTTTTCTCGAATTTTTAAAATTCATTTACTATTTTTAAAAATCAATTTCTAATTAATTCCTTAAGAAATTAGCTACCTCAAGTTTAACTCCAAAAATTCCCAAATCTTGGCAGGACCTTACACATGTTAACGTGAGCTTCTAGTTTAAATTTCATGGTCGTGAGAGTTATAGAACTCGGTTATAGCGTTTTTAAATCGGAAAAACCTAAATATTGAAATAGTCATAACTTGCTCATTTTAAGTCAGAATGAGCTCATTTTTGGACAGGAGATACTTTATACCATATACCTTCATGTCTCAAAAGGCCAGAATTTTTATCATAATTTAAGTGTCCGAAACAGCCCCTTAAAGTTTCTGGGCAGTAGCATTTTCGAAATTTACAGCTTTGGCCTCCTTTGCTAAAATCAGTCCACACAAAAATCTACAACACCTTTTCCAGTAATTCCACTTGGATTAGTTAGGTAACTCATAGATCTAACTCTAGAATTTGACCACATTCAAAAATTCAAAATATAATAGGAGATATGGTCAATTGAATTTCATGTTACGTTTTTCACTAAAATCTGATTTTCAACTCTTTGTGATTTCTAAGAAACTTTCATGTTTTCTCATAATAACCAACATAACTCATTATAACACTTACTAATACCACGTATACCCATGATTTTCATTAGTCCAATGCTTTTATTATGACTTTCATCATAAACCACGTAAAGCTATTCATTTTAGTTGAAGAAATAATTGAGGTTTAAGAAATGGGTTTTTTCTTTGGGGTCGATACAAAATTCGATTTCACGCTCTAAGTAGGCTAAGAAGTCTTCAAGAATATGCCAGAAACTTATTAATAATAGAAATATCATTCAAATCTTGTGACTCTTATCCAAGACTTGGATAATCGTCACATTGATCTAACGTGACTTCATCCTTAACCTAGATAGCACCTCACAATGATACCTATAAACTTGCCATCTTGATTCATGACGTCGCCTACTGAAAGTGCGGCTTGCGGTGCATTCCACACAAGGAAGTCAACAACGAAAGGTTCGGGGCTCTTTACTTATGGCTTGATATGACAATGATTAACTTTAGGATTTGGTTACTTTGAATTCGTATATGAGGTTGTTATAAATATAAAAGCTAACAACCTTACGAAAAGCATGATGAGTAGTTAACCAATTGATTCTGAAAATCACATCAAAGGCAAATATTTTCAAAAAGATAAGATCGACGGAGTAAGCGTGAAAATGTTTATTTGAATTAAACAAGATTTAAAAAAATAGTAAGCGATATGAAGGTTCCTACTAACGAAGTTCAAACCCATAAGTCAAAGTTTAACTTCTTTTGAGTCAAATTCAAGCGTTGAATGCAACTAGGTGAAATAAAAGTGGGTAGAAGGCGGTATCTAACACGGTATAGACTTCCTTGAAGAGCTTACGATTAACTTACCGTGATAATTTTATTCGGGTTCCTCGTCACGAAAAAAAACGCTCTCTCTTAAAAACTCAGGCTTTGGTTTATGCAGGGAATGACCTTTGGTGCCTCCATCCTAGTTGAATTTGTCTTGATGGCGACAAAATCGAGCTAAGTGGCCTTCTCTTCCACAATTATAACATGCTTTGGATGGCATGGCGTGATTCGGATGATGTGTCCCTCTCTCGCATTTGAAGCATATGATAGGTGGTCCTTCTCCTTCCTTTAACAACAGGTCTTTGGTCTTGGCGTCTTTCCATCATTGTTGAATCTCCTTTTCTTGAAATGTCCATTCTTATTATTTTGTACGATTACCAAGAAGTGGTTACCATATCGGCACATTGATTTCCTCCGCTTGTTGTCACCGCTTCGATGACTACTCTACATTTGGTATTATAATTTTTAATTTGCTCTCTTTTAGTTGCGTTGACTCGTTATCACGCTCCACTAAGCGAGCCCTATTTACAACATCGAATAAAAACACGGTTTATGAGAAATAAGATGTTGGCGTATCTCACGCTTCAAACCTCTTAAAAACATTCGCGCCATTCTCTCTTCATTATCCACAGTGGGATCTAAAACCGTGATAACTCATGAAATTTTGCCTCGTATTGCGACACGGTCGTATTGTTTTGTTCAACTTGATAAACTCCACCTCCTTCGTATGGCGAATACTTTCGGGAAAGTATTTGTCGTTGAGCGACTCTGGAACTTCTCCCAAGATATCTTGATGACAATGAGTTGAGTACGTTTCTGGAATTCCCACCGATGTCTGCCTCTCCGCATGACATAAAAGCGCGAAAAGGAACCTTTTGCTCCTCGGAGCATCCCAAGACATCAAATATCTTGGTGTCTGCTTTATCCATGCTTAGCGAGAAGTGGTTTTGGCTCCCTTAAACTCCGGTGGTCCCGGCTCCTTGAATTGTTTAGCGGTGACCGCAGAGAGTTTTCCGTGTTTCCACCTACGTTTTGAGCGAGAGTCGCTTTTCGCTTTGATGTTGCATGAATTCTAAAAACCTTTTAAGCGTCTGCGTCGTTCATCGATTGATCGGTGTTGTTGTTTACTGGGAGGATTATCGCCATCTGTTGCACATTGTCACGATTATTGATATGTGGAGAATCAAGCGGTCTCTTGTGCTCCATTGCTATTCTCAACATTCTCGGATGCCATTTTCAAACACCGCCATAAAATAAGGGTTAATTAACATATCACATATTATCCCTATACTCGTGAGACCAATTAAATACCAAATAAATTTAGGTAGGTCATACTAGCGAAGAATTCCCGTCTCTCCCCTCCTAGTACTATTCTCACATCTTAGCGAGGATCATATCCTAAGCTACGATACCAAGCTTGTGACTCTGGACACCAACTTGTGTCAAGACCTCACATTAGTACTGTCGACACCACCAGAAAAGGCGGCGTCCCTACGGAGAGTCTAGCGGTGCATTCCCCATCAACAGGAAGTCACCGGTGAGAGGCTGGGGCTCTTCACACTTATGGCTCGATACCAGTTGTGGCGCCCCAAAATTATGTATCGTCACCCATCTTGGGTGCGCCACTTACATGGTACATAAATTCAAATACAACTTACTAACCTAAGCGTAGGTATGCAATCGACATAAAGCGTGAGTTTGAATACAAATATTGTCTACTAGATATTATACAAACTCAAAAGAGTCCTCATTACAACTATTATCACACTATTTCACGAATAGTGAGGACTACTAATCTTATCCTCTGGACCATTACTTCGTTCCCAGGACGTCGTCCCGGCTATGTTCTCATTTCACGAAGAGAAACGGTGAAAAAAAAGGTGAGCTCAACTAGCCCGAAGAAATATTATGACTAAGATAATGCGAATAAATTATCATTAGCCTTCAATGAGTGTTAAAGCGATAAAATCTGATAGACAAACGCAGTTTAAGCTGCGGTGGAATAAGCGATCCATTAAAAAAGTGAGTAGAGAATAAAGTCTACTATCTTTTAGGTTTTAAAAGGTTTTCATCAATTTTTATCATTTGAGACTCGACAATAATAAACCACCACATCTAATCATCCTGTACCACGGTCGAGGATTTTCATCAAATTATCGATGGTAAGTGACTATCTTAGAATCACCCACAGTCATAATCATACCAAAAACTATCCATCAACGCATTACAGACCCTTCGAGGACTTTTGTCACATCATTTATATCAAGTCGTGATTATCTTAGAATGATCACGGTCATAATCATACTAAGTTCATCTATCTTGCGTAAGCAAAGATAACATAATATAACATGAGGATGATGATGATGACATAATAATTCAATAAAACAAATTCAAGAATTATTTAATCCATGAATTATTAACGTCAAATTGTCGACATAATCTTTGTTTCGTGAGTAAAATTCAAGAATGATCGGAAGAATATTTCCATGAGAAGATCTTTGGATGAAGCGCTTGAATATCGAGGATATTCTACTAATTTCATGGAGTATAGAAGTCAAAGTTTTAACCAATTTGGGTATAATAAAGAATGGAATAACAAAAGAAATCACCGTGCATGCGGTGCTTGCATAGGCAGGTTATTCAATGAGAATAATAATAACGGAACGAGGTCGGGTGAAATTCACGCAAGCGGGATGTTCAACAGAATAATAAAGATGGAACCGGATCCGGTGTAAAACACATGAGATAGGATATTCGATAGAATGATAAAAAGCGGAACCGATTAAAGGTGTAAAACACTGAGAGCGGGATGTTCAGCAGAATAATAAAAAAGCGGAACCGGTGGGTGTAAAACACTGAGACAGGATGTTCAATGAGAATAATAGAAGAATGTCACCAAGTATAGGGTAAAAGCGTATCTGAGTTATTCAGCAGAATAATAAGCGATGGAATAACATAAGGATTTCACCAAGTATAGGGTATCTGGCGTATCTGAGGTTATGTATAGGGTATGCCACTTTTACGAGTTATTCCAAGCAGAATAATAGTGAATGGAATATGAAGTTCTCTTCAAGAAGAAAAAATAACACCACTAGTAAAAAAAGCTGAATATAGAAGTAGTGAAGTAGCGAATACTCTTCTTCTTTCTATTTTTCTCTCTATAGCTTCTCTCTATAATTTCTCTCTACAGAGTTTTGAATTAATTAAGAAAATAATGAAGGAATGAGCTTCTATTTATAGGAAAATGGAATGCATAATAACTAATCCATGAGCGGTCAGATTGATTTACTTTAATCGGCGGTCCATATTTAAAGAAAAATCTTTTAAATAAAATATAATATATTCTATTTATATAAAAACATTTTACTATGCAAACACTATGCAATACTATGCAAAACACTTATGCAAAAATACTATGCAACACTATGCATAATAAAATATAATATATTCTATTTATAGAATAACTTTAATAAAGTATTCTATTTTATATAAAAGATGTTTACATTTTATTACGTTAATAATCTGAATAAAACAAAAGCGTCATTATCATTATAATAATTCATATTATTAATAAATGATAATGGAATCAAAGTGAGTGACTTCTCACATAGGCATCGATAATCAATCTGGTGTCTTCTTCTATGCGACCACACGTATTCTTTGTACTTTTACTGAGAGTAGTTCAGCGGTATCAAGCGGTAAAACTCCCATAGTTATTTTAATAAAATATTTTTGTCGTTTTCTCGATCCAACAATAATTACATTGTAGGGTCCACTGATGATTGGTAGTTATGCGAATATTCCTGCTAAACCAAGAATATTCCCAAACCAATCGAATATAATATAACCACTTGCATACTTTGCAAAATTTATAAATCTACCCACAACTATAATATTATCTCAAATTCACACCATAATATAAAAAATTATTTTGACAAAATTTAAATCTTTATTGATAAAATCTGGGGTCTCACAGGTTAGGTCATATAATTAAGCGCCAGTAAGGAGAAATCCTTATCAGAAATCCCCCTCTTTCTTGAGAACGATCTGGTTATTAGTATTGTGAATCTATAATATTAATAAAAAATAATTGAAGAATTGTAAATAATTAATGAATATGATAAATAAATATTTCTTCAATTTTGATATAAATGGAAAATTTTAGATTGAGACATTTGTCGAAAGTTGTTATATTTTTCTATGAAACCATAATTATCTTATTTGATAAAATATTTATTCAAATATATTATTATAATATTACATTATAATAGTATAATGTGATAATATAATAGTATAATTTTTATAATTTAAATGGTAATATTACTATAATAAATTTATGGTATAAGAATAAAATGAGGTGGAAGAGAACAAATTGAATTTGGATTTCTTTTAATAATTTTTTAAATCTTTTAAACATGTGGATTAAGTTGGTTGTGGTTATTTTGGGTTGGAAATCTTGGTTTTCAAAAGGAGTGTGCTGCACCTTTTTCAAAATAATGTGCGCATAAATTTTGTCAAAAGTGGTGTGCTACCACTTTTCTATAAATAGGCTGCATAGTTAAACAATAAAACTCACACCAGAATCAGAAAATTCTCTCTCTATAATATTGAGCGTTTTTCTTGTGAGTGTAGCTTTTTGTGCAAGATTTTCTCAGAATAATATATGATATTCTAGTCAAATCCAGTTTCTACTAAGGTAAAGAATATTATTTTTTTCGGTAAAGGATGTTATCTTCTTTCAATACTCGTAAATGATATTATTTCCTTTCATATTCGTAAGGAATATCATTTTCTTTCATACTCCATATTACGTAAGGGATATTATTTCATCTCGTATTCCTAAATTTAAACTTACTATGGTAAGTATTGCGTCTATAATTCCTGCAATGATTAGAAATTACGCTTTATCTAATATCATTTCACTGGAATATTGGTCTGAACTTTCTTATTAAATTTGAAACTTTTCATGTCCTGGAGTCTTGCTCACGGAAGCCTTCGTTCATATGGTAATTGTTTATATATACTGGTACTATTATTCAAAAGTCTTGTTCAAAAATAAAAAATTCCTTTGTCCAATTTATCTATTGTGACCCTTATTCTTGAAATTGAATCCATGTTATGGTCTCACTTGATTCATTCTTATTATCATTATCATAATTCTCAGACTTAAATTATGTTGAAAGTTATCTTTGGCCCGTAGTGCAAAGATGGACATGTGTTTGACATGATTATGACCACTCGTGATACAAACTATTTCTTTGGTCCGTAGTGCATAGATAATTCATTGATTGGAAATAATTATTGATTGATTATATAGGGATAAAATATTGATGATGGACTTTTAAATCATGGAAGATAGTAGACATCATGCTCTACTTGACTCTTCTAATGGATTGTTGTTTCCGCTGCAGTTGTTGATCTAAAACTTGTTGTCTATTGTATTCTATCAGATTTTTCCCTATTAAGGACTAAGGATAATTTATTCTACATTATCTTAGTCAGAATATTCTTTACTGGGCTAGTTGAGCTCATCCTATTCCTTTTTGTTCCATTTTTCTTCTCAGGAGGCGAGAATATAGCTGGGACTAGTCGTAGTGTGGAGTGATAGTTCAATACAGTTATTATAGCAGTACTCACTATTTTGTAAAATAGTGTATCAATAATTATAATGATGACTTTATTTGAGTTTGGATATTGTCTACAAGATAATATTGTATTAAAACTCACAGCATATGTGTTGTCGTATTTTGCACGACAGATGTATTAATGAAGTTTGTTTTTGGTTTTTGTACCATGTATTTGGCGACTCAGAATAGGTTGTGTGGACCTATTTTGGGGGTGTCACAAATTAACTAATAAATTGACAGAAAAACTGAAGAAGAAAGCATAAGTATCAAAAAAGAAATTTTCTATAGATTTTTCGATAGCCTCCTTTTACAACTCCAGCTGCAAATATACTCATCTAATTCTTACGCTTTCAACAAGCTACTAACAACCCTCTCCTCTAAAAATGAAACATGTGTCCATTGCTAATTTCTAGGCGCAACAGTATTTGCCACTTAAACGTTGTGTTTGGATTCCAGTAACAGCTACTTATTTTCGCTCCTTGCCTTCCATTTCTGATAATTTCCCATTGCTTGAAGGGACCCTTGTCCCCAAGGATCAAAATCCAGATATTATTCTATCAACTTGGTCCACTCTTCCCATGTTGCATCTTCAGGGATGTTATGTGACCACTGGACTAACACCATAGTTATTGGTCTTTATCCCTTTTTCACCAGTCTTCGGTCCAAAACAGCTACAAGAACAGGTCTTAATTCCCCTGCATTGTTAGTTTATGGTAGCTCAGTTTGAACCACCTTAGTCTCTCCAATTTTCTTCATAAGTCGTGAAACATGAAATACATTATGTATTTTTGCATTTGGAGGGAGCTGTAATTTATAGGCAACCTTCCCAATCCTTTCTATCATACTGTATGGCCCATAATACTTTGCAGATAGTTTAAAATTTCTTTTTTGTGCAACTATCATTTGTCGATATGGTTGTAATTTCAGATATACTTCATCCCCTTCATTAAATTCCCTTTCATTTCTTTTCTTATCAGCATAGAGCTTCATTCTTTCTTGAGATTTTTGTAGATTTTTCCTTTAATAAATGTTGGGTTCCCTCCCTTTCCTTCACAAACTCTGCTATCAAGGGGTTGCTGCTTGTACCTCCTTGATGATAATTGACGATTGGGGGGTTCACGCCAGAGAGGGCTCTATAAGCTGACATTCCAGTGGCTGAGTGAAAGAAAGTATTATACCACCATTCTGACATGGGTAACCATTTACTCCAATGTGTAGGCTTGTGACTGATCATACATCTTAAGTACATTTCAATACATTGATTAACTCTTTCAGTTTGACCATCCGTTTGTGGATGGTAAGATGTACTTAGCTTGACTTGAGTCCCCATGGCCTTAAATAGTTCCTTCCAAAAGTTGCTCACAAATATTTTATCCCTATCAAAGATGATAGTTTTTGGATGGCCATGTAGTTTGATCACCAAATCCAACACTAGTTGTGCCACTTGTGTTGTTGTAAATGGGTGTGTGAGAGCCATAAGATGACATCCTTTTGTGAGCTTGTCGAGTAAAATTACATCTTTACCATCAGATTTAGGTAAGCCCTCGACAAAGTCCATAATTATAACTTCCCATGCCTGGTTAAGAATAGGAATAGGTTGCAGCAGTTCCGGAGTTGGAACATGTTCCCCTTTACTCCTTTGGCACACCTCACAGTTAGTAATTAATTCTATCAAGTCCTTTCAAAGTGTAGGCCAATAAAACAGTAGCTCAGCCCTCTTAATAGATGTTGTTACACCCGAGTGTCCCCCTTCACAATGGCCATGGATTTGATCCATGATTCTTTCCCTCAGATTCCCAGTATTGCCCAAATAAATCCTACCATCTGTAACAATCGAGAATTTCACAATTAATCTTAAATATTTATTGAATTAAATAAATATTTTAATTAATTATTTATTGAGAAAAATAAATAATTTATGAAATTTTGACAAAATAATTTAGTTAAGTGTGTATGTTAACTAAATTAAAATAATGGTAATTTTATTATTTGAAGATTTAATTTAATGAGATAATTAAATTAAATAAATTGTTTAATATTTAAGAAAATAATTAAATTAAATAAAATGATGTTCTAGTCTAATTTAATAATTAAATTAGATATATAATGATTTATTAAGTATAAAGTATAATTATAGTGAAAATTATAATTATTATAATTATAATTGTAAGGGCAAAAAATGAATTAAATAAAAAATATGACAAAAGTAAAAACTGTATAATATAAATGTTATAAAATAAACTAGATGGAGAGTTGTGTATAGCCAAACAAGGCCTTGTGGCCTTTGGCTTATTCTAACTGACGCAACCTGTTGGGTTTGTTACCTGACGTATGTGGGAGAGAGACCATATCAGTTATATTACGCGTTCTATTTTTCCCTAAGGCTAGATAACAGAGAAGAACATAGATTTTGGTGAGAAGAGAGAAAACACAGTGATTTTGAGAGAGAATTCTCTGAGATTGTCAAGAGGAAGGAGAAGCTGTCACCATCTTTAGCTAACATACAATTAAGGATTAAAGGTATACTTTACTCCTAATATCCCATGTTTTGAATTTTCAGTGATTATTTTCTGTAAATTGCTAAGTCACGTTGGATATATATATATATATATATATATATATATATATATATATATGGTGTTATAATCATTAATCATCATATATGAGTGTTATTTGGTGATCAAATACGTGAAATTGGGTTTGAAGAAGAAAATTAAAATATCAGTGTTATGTTTATGTAAATGGCTTGTGTAAGTCCAAAATTTGATGTCCATTATTTGATATAATCTGAAATTGATGTTAGATTGTGTTAATACGTTAAGAAACGAAAGCGACATAATTTGAATCGTGTTAATTGGTTAAGAAACGAAGTTGTGGCAATCAAATTTGCTAAAAGTGTTAAAAGTGAAGAAATTAGAAAAAAAAACGTGGTTTTGATCCTTAAAAGTTAATTATAAACGATGGTTATGTTGTTAGAATTGTGAATTGCATGCTTATGGATGCTATTGGAAGATTTTAGTTGTTAGGTTTTGTGAATTTCTGTGGAATTGGGAGAAATTTGGAGTGTGTTGTGTAATGTGAGTATGTAAATCTAGTTTTCATGCAGTGTCTGAATAAGCAATTTGTCTTAAGCACTATTAAAAGTAAACAATGTGACTACGCATATACGGCTTTTTGAGTTTCTCGCATCAGTTGCGGTATCTTGGGTGTGAGCTTGGGAGTATGCAATTTGCCTGCAGATGCCTTGACTCGAAAGCGATGAGTTCCCCGATTATTTGTGAAGCTATAATCTGAGGACTAATCTAGTTTGGCATGCATGATAAAGATGTTAAATCATAACATGGCATCTGATATGATTGTAATGTAATGTAATACTAAATGTGAAGATTTTAAATGGTTATTTAAACAAGTTATGAAATGAATAAAAATTGACGTTTACACGGGTTAGAGGTGAATGATAAAGCTTATATTACGCGATAGTGAGATTTCAGATTAGTAAGAATGCTTAACCAGCATGGTTAGACATTATGTTAAGGGTTATGACTTAAATGGTGGGTTGAACCTATAAAGCTAATTGTAAGATCCCAACTTTTATGAATAAAGATAATTTTTTTTATAAATATCATTTTTGAATATTAAGGTGTGAATTTGTTATAATGTTATAGTTGTGGTTAATATTTATAAATTTTGCAAAGTAAGCAAGTTGTTATATAATATTCGATTGGTCGGGGAATATTCATTTTAACAGAGAATATTCGTACGACGACACAATCATTGGTAGACCCCACAATGTAATTATTGTCGGAATGAGAAAATGACAGAAATATCTTTTTATGAAAATAACGGTAAGCCGTTAAGCGATTGAAATACCCAGATGATAAAAAACGATGTCTGGCGTGGTTGCATAGTAGTACACATGGTATTGATTATTGAATATTACGTGAAGTCACCGGTTTTGTTCAATTATTGCTACGATAATTGTTGCGTAGTATCTCACGTTATTTGATTGATTATAAATCGATATTTTATATATTATTAAATCAATAATTGAGACGATATAGTTATTCATATTATTATTTGTAATATTGACGATGTCTAGAAAGTTCTGTCGATGAGAGGTTTGGTCACCTAATTGCGCGCCAATAGGGAGAAATCATTATTGGAAAGCCTCCTCTTTCCTAGGAACGATTTGGTTGTTAAATATTGCAAATAATAATAATGATGAATAAAGGTTGTTAAAAATATTGTGGGAATTTTTATGAAGTATTTGATGTAAATAATCGGTAGAAAATTATTTAATATAATAAAGGTGGGGTCACATGTGGGCCCATGGAGGAAGAAAAAAGCGATTGGGGGGGGGGGGAATTGTTTGTTCACAGGAAGGAGTAATAATTGTATTATATATATATATATATTATAATAAGTTTTGTTTTTTTATGAAAAAATAGAATATATTATATTTTATTTGCATAGTGTTTTACTATGCGATCTTGCGATAAGTTATGTGATATCGAAGAAGTTGGCGTAGTGAAAAATCGCTTTACCTTTCTTTCGTGAATTTTTTTCAAATAGTATCCTTTCCATTCTCCTATAAATAGGATGCTTAGTTAGAATTGAAAATCACACCAGAATCAGAGAATTCTTCTTCTATAATATTGAGCGTATTTCTTTAGAGTTTAAGGAAGCTTTGAGCGTAGAAAATAGTATAAGTTTTCTTCAAGAATATCCCCGCTATACCAGTTGGAATACTCTTTCTTTCAAGGTAAGGGATTTTTTTTTTTGAGTATTCATATGAAATAATATTTTCTTCGATACTCTGTAGTATGTAAGTAATATTATTTCGTTTCAGATTTTGAATTCTACACTCATTTTGTTAAAGTTTTGGCTTCTATACTCCATGAAATAAGTAGAATATCCTTGATATTTGTGCTTCATCCAGCATCTTTTCATGGAAATATTATTCTGAGCATTCTTGATAAGTTTTAACTTTTTCATGCCGGAGTACTATTCACGGGGTTAGTATTCCCGAAGTACTATTCATGGGGTACTATTCACTCAGTTACTATTCACCCAGAGTACTATTTATGACAAAAATTGATTTCTTTTTGATCCAAATCATTTTTAATACAATATTATTATTGAATTTTACTCCACAAAGCAGTATCATGTTGAAAATTTGGACATTATTGAATTTTGGATAAATTAAATAATAAATCTTTAAAAATTTATCCTTGTTTTCTTTTAATTGAATTCTTATATCATTGTCATCATCCTCATGCTTATATTGTTATGAAAGTCATCTTTGGCCGTAGTGCATAGATGGACTTGGTATGATTATGACCAGGGATTATTCGGTATAATCATGACCGTAATGTTACAAATGATGTGGTAAAAGTCCTCATTGGCCCGTAGTGCATTGATGGACAGTTGTTGACATGATCATGACCATTGATGAAAACACGAATATCCTTGGCCCGTAGTGCATGAATAGTTTGTGGTTGTGATACTAATGAATATCCTTGGCCATAGTGCAGGGGTGATTCAATGATGTGGATTATTTATTAAGCTGAGTCTCAGCGATAAAATTGATGATAAATTATTTTAAATCATAGAAGATAGTAGATATCATGCTCTACTTAACTCTTCTAATAGATTGCTTGTTCCGCTGCAGTTAAACTTGATGTCTATTGCATTTTATCAGTTTAACACTGTTGAAGGCTAACAATAATTTATTTTGCATTATCTTAGTCATAATATTTCTTACTGGGCTAGTTGAACTCACCCTTTGCTTTCATTGTTCTCTTCAGGAAATGAGAATATAGCTGGGACTAGTCGGGGAACGGAGTGACGGTCCAGATGTTTGCATTAGTAGTTTTCACTATTCTGTGAAATAGTGTGATAATAAATGTATTGTGGTCTTATTTTGAGTTTGAATACTGTCTAGAAGACAATATTTGTATTAAAACTCACAGCTCATGTTGTATATTTAAGTTTGTATTTGTATTTTGTACCATGTATTTGGCGACTCAGAATGGGTGATGTATACCTATTTTGGGGGCGTCACAGTTGGTATCTAAGCCAGGCTATATGATCCCTGGCTAAGATGTGAGACTAGAACTAGGGGGGAGAGACGGGTAATTCCTTCGCTAGTATGACCTACCTAAGTTTATTTGTTATTTAATTGGTCGGTCATAATATAGAGATAATATGTGGTGTGTCAATTAACCCTTGTTTTGTGGCTATATTTGAAAATGACATCCGAGAATGTTGAGAATAACAATGGAGCATAGGAGACCGTTGAGTCACCACAGATCAATACCTAGGATAATGTGCAACAGGAAGACAATAATCCTCGGTGTAAACAACAACACCGTCAAATGATGAGCGATGGGATGTTAGGAGGCTTTATGCGATTCATCTGACATCATCGTAGAGCGGCTCCTCATCCAAAATGCGGTGGAAACACTTGGCAACTCTCGGATGGTCACCATTAAGCGATTCAAGGATTTGGGACCACGGAGTTTTATGAGAGCCACAACCACTTAAAGGCGGAGGCGAGGATAAAGCAGATCACCAAGATATTTGATGTTTTGGGATGCTCGAGGAGCAAAAAGATTCCTCGCCACCTTCATGTTGCGAGGAAAGGCAGATTATTGGTGGGAATCTGTAAAGCGTACCTAGCCTGCCGCACTCAAACTGTCTTGGGAGAAGTTCCAAGAACTATTCAATGACAAGTACTTTCCCGAAAGTATTCGTCACATGAAAGAGGTTGAGTGCATCAAGCTGGAGCAAAACAATATGACTGTGTCGCAGTACGAAGCTAAGTTTGCCGAGTTGTCCCAGTTTGCGTCCCACTTAGTTTATAATGAGGAGAGAATGACGCGGATGTTTCTAAGAGGTTTGAAACCCGAGATACGTCAATACCTTATCTCTTACAAACTATTTTTGTATTCAGATGTTATAAATAGGGCTCAGTTATTGAAGCGCGATAATGAGTCAACCCAACCAAGACAGAGTAGCTGATAAGTCGATAATACCAGTGGTAGCAGTCATCAAAGCGGTGATAACAAACGTGGAGGGAATCAACATGCCAGAAATGGTAACCACTTTGGTGGTAATCATGGCCAAGACAATAAAAGTGGACATTTCAGGAAGAGGAGATTCAACAATGTTGGAAAGGCATTAGGACCAGCACCCGTTGTTAAGGAAGGAGAACGACCACCTATCATATGCTTTAAATGTGGAGGGGAGGGACATATCGGTCAAAGCGTAAATGCGATAGTCCAAAGCGATGTTACAATTATGGAAGAAGGTCACTAGCTCAATTTTGTCATTCGGGAAAGCTAGTCCATCCGGGATGGAGGCATCAAAGGTCGTTCGAAAAAAGTCAAACCCGATGTAGTTCAAGGAGAGCATTTGTCGTAACCTCCTGAAAGCAGGAACACGAAGCGAGGTTATCACGGGTAAGCTAATCATAAACTCTAGCGAAGTCTATACCTTATTTGATACCAGTTCTACCCATTCTTTTATTTCTCCTACTTGTGCTCAACGTTTAAATTTGACTCCAGAGAAATTAGACTTTGACTTATCTGTTGAAACTCTGTTGGGAGAAACCTTCATTACATCCACTGTTTTTAAGTCTTGTTTGTTTCAAATCGGTACCCTCACATTACCTGTTAATCTTATTTCATTGAAAATACTTGCATTTGACATAATTCTAGGGATTGTTTGGTTGACTACTCATCATGCAAAAATTAATTGTTTTCGTAAGGTTGTTAGCTTTCATATTTCTAACCAACCTATTATGTGAATTCAAGCAACCAAACCATTAAAATCAATCACTGTCATCTTAATCCATAAAGCAATTCGTTTATTGAAAAACGGATGTCAAGCTTTCTTAGCTCATGTCACGAATTTAAACAAAAATACATCAGTTTTGAATGATATTTCTATTGTTAATAAATTTCTTGATGTATTCCGTGAAGAACTTCCTGGCCTACCCCCAGAGCGTGAAATTAAATTTTGTATCGACCTTGAATTTGGTACAAAACCCAATTCAAAAGCCCCAAATCGAATGGCTCCTATTGAACTTCAGGAGTTAAAGACCCAACTACAGGAATTATTAGACATCGATTTTATTTGTCCTAGTACGTCTCCTTGGGGTGCTCCTGTTCTATTCGTGAAGAAGAAAGATGGGAGTATGCAACTTTGTATTGATTATCGGGAGTTGAACCATGTCACTGTCAAAAATAGATACCCGTTGCCTCACATTGATGACCTGTTTGACCAATTGTAAGGCACCAAATTCTTTTCAAAGATTGATCTTCATTCTGGATATCACCAATTGAAGATTAAAATCGATGACATTCCAAAGACGACTTTTAGAACTCGGTACGGACATTATGAATTCCTAGTCATGTCTTTTGGATTGACTAATGCTCCTCCTGCCTTCATGGATATGATAAAATGAGTATTCAAGGAATATTTGGATCATTTTGTGGTTCCCTTTATTGATGACATCCTTATATATTCCAAAAGTCGTGAAAATCATGAGCAACACTTGAGGCTGATACTCCAAAAGCTTCGTGAAAACAAGCTTTATGCCAAGTTGAAGAAATGTGAGTTCTGGCTTGAGGAAGTAGCATTCCTTGGGCACGTATTATCAAGTCACGAAATATCTGTTGACCCTGCAAAGATTGAAGCAATTCAAAGCTGGGAGCAACCTAAATCAGTGACCGAAGTACGTAGCTTTCTCGGCTTAGCTAGTTATTATCGGAGATTCGTAGAAGTGTTTTCTCGAATCGCTACTCCATTAACTCAGCTGACTCAGAAAGATACAAAATTCGATTTGATCGAGGAATGTGAGAAGAGTTTTCAAGAACTCAAGAGGAGACTCATTTCAAATTTTATCGACAATACCATCGGCTCGGAGGATTTGTCATCTCTGATGATGCTTGAGCAAAGGGTTAGGATGTGTTCTCATGCAATATGGGAAAGCAATAGCCTATGCCTCTCAACAACTCAAAGAATATGAGAGGAATTATCCTACTCATGATCTAGAGTTGGCAGCTGTTGTCTTCGAACTTAAAATTTGGAGGCATTACTTGTATGTAGAGAAAGTGGAGATCTTTACAGATCATAAAAGCCTCAAATATTTCTTCACCCAAAAGGAACTCAACATACGGAAACAACATTGGCTTGAACTATTGAAAGATTATAATCATACCATTCAATACCATCCTGGAAAAACGAACATAGTAGCTGACGCATTGAGTAGAAGATCATATGCAGGTACGAGTGCGTTATTGTCAACGCAAAGGCCCATTTTGTATGACTTTCAAAGGATGGAGATAGAGCTAAAGACTCTAGGGACCCACGTGATGATGGCAACGAGTAGAACCGACTTTAATCGATAAAGTTAAAGTTGCTCAAGTTAAAGACCTGGAGCTGATGTGTATGAGAAAGAAAGTGCATGAAGGTACTACCTCAAGGTTAACTCCAGAAATTCCCAAATCTTGGAAGGATCTTACACATGTTAACGTGAGCTTCCAGTTTAAATTCATGGTCATCGGAGTTATAGAACTCCAGTTATAACATTTTTCATCAGAAAAACCTAAATATTGAAATGGTCATAACTTGCTCATTTTAAGTCAGAATGAGCTCATTTTTGGACATAAGGTTCTTTATACCATATACTTTCATGTCCCAAAAGACCGAAATTTTTCTCACAAACTAAGTGGCCGGAACAGCCCTTTCAAAGTTATGTGCAGTAGCTTTTTGCAATTTTCCAACTTTTGACTCCTTTGCAAAAAACAGTCCACATGAAAATCTACAACACCTTTTCTAGTGATTCCACTTGGATAAGTTAGTATACTCATAGATCTAACTCTAGGACTTGACCACACTCAAAAATTCAAAATATAATAGGAGATATGGTCAATTGAATTTCATGTTCCATTTTCACCAAAATCTAATTTTCAACCCTTTGTGATTTCTAAGAAACTTTCATGTTTTTGCATAATAACCAACATAACTCCTCATGACAATGATATAATAATTCAATAAAACAAGTTCAAGAATAAATTTTAAAGACTTATAAGTTAATTTATCCTAAACTCAATAATGTCCAAATTGTCAACATGATACTTCTTTGTAGAGTAAAATTCAAGAATGCTCAGAAGAATATTTCCATGAAAAGATACTAGATGAAGCGCAAATATCAAGGATATTCTACTAATTTCATGGAGTATAGAAGTTAAAGCTTTAACCAACTGAGTATAAGAGAATATATGAAACTGCAAATGGATTTTCGCCCGCCATGCGGTAATCCACGTAAACAGATCATTTCCACAATTTAATAAGGAATGAATACGAAGGATCATTCACCATGCATGTGGTAATCCACATGCATGAGTTATTCAACAGAATAATAAAGAATGAAATAACGAAGGATTCACCCATGGATGCGCTAGAGACCGCGCAAACAAAGTTATTCCCAACAAAATAATAAAAAGCGGAACCGGTCCAGGCGTAAACGCATGCATGACGAGGATATTCAATGAGAATAATAAAGACGAAACCAGAATTAAACAGTAAACGCAGAGACAGGACATTCAATGAATAATAAAGAAGCGGAACGGAAACCAGTCCCGTAAAAGCGCATGAGCAGGATATTCTACAGAATAATAAATAATGGAACCCAGTCCGTAAACGCACGCAGATGGGATATTCCAATGTAATAATAAAAACAGAACCGAGTTCGACATAAAATGCATGAGATGAGGATATTCCAATGAGAATAATAAATAATGGAACCAGTCCAAGCGTAAGCGAACTTACACGTATGAGTTATTAAGGCAGAATAATAAAGAAGCGGAACAATAGAAGAATTTCACCATGTATGCGGTGCTTCAGACATATCTGAGTTATTCAATAGAATAATAAGGAATGGAATAACAATAGCTCTTTTCATGAATACGAAAGAAATAATACCCCTTACCTCAAAAGAAGACTGGATATTGGAATAGTGAGGTAGTAGACTTCTCTTCTTCTTTCTCTCTATAATTTCTCTCTATAATAATGGCTCTAAAGCTTTAGTGAATTGGTGAGAAATGAAGGAAGAATGAGCTTCTATTTATAGGAAAACATAATTTCGATAATTGCACATTTTGGGGCCCAAAAAATTACAGTACAATACCTCCAACTTTTCTTTCATTTATAATTTAGTCATCCAAGTATTATCAACCTTGCACCACCTCCCCAAATAGTAAATCATGTGAATCAATAGTAAATCATGTGACTCAATAGTTCTAAACATGTGAAAAAATTAATTACAGTATAGTACCTCCATCTATACCTCCATTTTTAACTTAGTCATGCAAGTATCATCAATCTTGCACCAACTCCCCTAATAGTAAGTGAATGTAACTCAATAGTAACTCATGAATAGTAATTCATGAATAGTAACTCGTGAATAGTAACTTGTGAATAGTAACTTATGAATAGTAACTCGACACGAAAAGTGCCCTGAATACCCGATTGAACAATATAATCTTCAGACAACAATTATTATCGAAATAAATGTCGATTTCTACTAACACAAATAATCCCAACACAATGGAACTATCAAATTCATCTTTAATCAACACGAACTTATTCATCATTAATATTATAACTCATAATATTTAACAACCGGTCGTTCGAGGAAGAGGGGCTTTCGATAAGTATTTCTCCATATTGGCGCATGATTAGGTGACCAAACCTCTCTTGGCGAGAACTTCTAGACATTGTAAATATTGCTGATTTAATAATATGAATAACTTTGTCGTCTCAATTATTGATTTAATAATATATCATATAATGCGAGATGATCTTTGTGACAATAATCGAATATATAATATAGAGAGATATGTTGCAACAATTACTATAACAATAATTGAGTATAGCTGAATGACTTATCACGTAAGCATCGATAAGCAATACAGGTAGTGTGCTCTTATGCGACCACGATATTATCGTACTTTTACTCTGAGTAGTTCAAGCAGTTTTAACGGTAAACTTCCACCGTTATTTTCAAAAAATAATTACATCATTTTATTACTACGATAATACTTGGTTGTGGGTTGATCAATGATTGTCTTGTCAGATGCGGATATTCAAACAAAAAGAATATTATTCACGACGAATGAATATTTTATAACAACTTGCATACTTTGCAAAATTTATAAATACTACCCACAACTATAACATTATATCAAATCCATACCATAATATTCAAAAAATATTTTGAGAAATTTAAATCTTTATTCATAAAATTTGGGGTCTCACAAAGAACCACTTGAAATTCCGAGAATGGAAGTGGGAGCACATTACTATGGATTTCAATTCTTTGGTCTTCCCAAGGTTTCTCGAAGCATAGGCCTTGATTTGGGTCATTGTTGATAGATTGACCAAGTCTGCTCATTTCTTACCTATCGAGAAACTTATTCACTTGAACGTCTTGCTCGTATTTACATAAATGAGATTGTAAGACTGCATGGTATGCCAGTATCCATAGTTTCTGATCGAGACCCAAGATTCACTTCACGGTTTTGGGTTAGTTTTCAAAAAGCTATGGGCACAAATTTACGATTCAGTTTGGCTTATCATCCTCAACCAGACGGGCAGTCGGAGAGGACTATTCAAACTCTTGAGGATCTATTAAGACTCTATGTCCTTGACTTCAAAGGAAGTTGGGACAAGTACTTACCATTGGTGGAATTTTCCTACAACAACAGTTATCAAGCAAGTATCGGCATGGCTCTATTTGAGGTGTTATATGGAAGAAAGTGTCGTTCTCTTGTATGCTGGGACGAGGTGGGTGAAGCAACGTTGTTGGGACCGGAATTGGTACGCATGACTACAAAAAAGATTCAAATGATCCGGCAATGTATAAAAACATCACAAGATCGTCAAAAGAGTTATACTGATCTTCATCGGAAGGACGTGAAATTCAATGTTGGAGAACATGTGTTGTTACGTGTTGCTCCATGGAAGGGAGTAACATGATTTAAAAAGAGAGGAAAGCTCAATCCTCGATTCATTGGCCCATTTGAAATCCTTGACCGAGTAGGAACTGTGGCCTATAGTGTAAGACCCCGAATTTTATGAAATGAAAGTATTCAATTTTCTTATAATTATTATTCTATTTAATAAATGGTTTAATTGATAAAAGGTTAAAGTTAAGGGTTATATGTGAAATTTTTTGCAAAGTAAGCAAGTTGATATAAAATATTTGTTGTGTTGGGGAATATTTGTTTGGTCGGGGAAT
Organism: Panax quinquefolius; assembly: GCA_020205615.1. NCBI lineage: Eukaryota > Viridiplantae > Streptophyta > Magnoliopsida > Apiales > Araliaceae > Panax > Panax quinquefolius. The sequence goes on along the minus strand of CM035168.1, from coordinate 11,392,711 downwards.
ATTCTTTTTTTCAAGGAATATTCGTTTGATGACACAATCATTGGTGGACCCCACAATGAAAGTATTGTCGTAGTTAGAAAATGACAAAAATATCTTTTTATAAAAATAACAGCGAAAGTTTTACCGTTAAACTGTTGAAATACCCAGTAATAAAATACAGTAATACGCGTGGTTGCATAATAGAACACGGTATTGATTATTGATGCTTACATGAGAAGTCACTCAGTTTACTCAATTATTGTTACAGTAATTGCGGCATAGTATCTTATGTTATTTGATTTAATTATTGTCACAATATCATCTGCATAATATTTTATATTATTAAATCAATAATTGAGACGACAAAGTTATTCATATTATTATTTGCAATATTGACGATGTCTAGAAAGTTCTGTCGAGGAGAGGTTTGGTCACCTAATTTCGCGCCAATAGGAAGAAATCCTTATCGAAACCCCCCCCCTCTTTCTTGGGAATGATCTGGTTGTTAAATATTGTGAGTTATAATATTAATGATGAATAATTATTAATATATTAAAAATGTGTTTATTAAAGATAAATAATTTGTGGTAAATATTTATTCAATTTTTGATATAAATATAGGGATTGTTATGAGGCGTTTGTTGTAAGTTTGACTTAGTATTCCATGGGAAGATTTACTAATTTTATGGACCGTCGATGGTGATTTTAATAGTTAATCAATCTGGACATTGATGGTGGTTTTAATAGTAAATTAATCTGGACCATGGATGATGGTTTTAATAGTAAATCAATCAGGACTGTCGGTGGTAGTTTTAATAGTAAATTAATCTAGACCGTCGGTGGTGGTTTTAATAGTAAATCAATCTGGACCGTCGGTGGTGGTTTTACAAGTAAATCAATCTGGACCGTCGGTGGTGGTTTTAAAAGTAAATCAATCTAAACCGTCGGTTGTGGTTTTAATAGTAGTCAATGTGAACCGTCCGTTCTAATAGTAAATCAATCTGGACCGTTCATGAATTAGTTACTATTTAGTCCATTCTCCTATAAATAAAAGCTTAATTCTTCTTTCATTCTCACCAATTCACTGAGATTCAGAAGAAACACTATAGAGAGAAAAACTATAGAAAACAAGAAGAAGAGTATTCTGCTACTTTACTATTGCAGCATCCAGTCTTCTACTAAGGTAAGAGATGTTATTTTCGTTTGGTAAGGGATATTATTTGTTGTATTCGTAAGGGATATTATTTATTGTATTCGTAAGGGATATTATTTGTTGTATTCGTAAGGGATATTATTTATTGTATTCGTAAGGGATATTATTTGTTGTATTCATAAGGGGTATTATTTCTTTCGTATTCATAAGGAATACTATTTTTCGTATTCATCCTTTAATATATCGGAATAACCTGTCTACGCGGATTACGTACCGTATGACAGATGAAAATCTATTTGCAGTTTTCGTATGTTAATTCTTTTCATATTCTTAAATCTAAACTTACTATGGTAAGTATTGCTTCTATAATCCTAGAAATTAGTGGAGTATCCTTCAGCTTTGCGCTTCATCCAGTATCTTTTCATTGGAATATTGATCTGAACTTTCTTATTAAATATTAATATTTTCACCCGGGGTACTATTCATAGGTTACTATTCACCCGGTTACTATTCACTATAATATTATTCACTCGGGTATTCGGGGCACTTTTCATGCCACAGTACTATTTACGAGTTACTATTCACGGGTTACTATTCACCGATTACTATTCACTCAGATATTGTTCACTCGGGTATTCGGGGAACTTTTCATGTCGGGGTACTATTCACGAGGTACTATTTCTGAAGTACTATTCACAGGTTACTATTCACGGGGTACTTTCTACTGAAAAATTTATTTCTTTTCTATCCAAATTATTTTTTATACATGGATATTATTCTTGAATTTTACTCCACAAAGCAATATCATGTTGACAATTTGGATATTTTTAAACTCTGAATAAATTTAAAGTCTTTAATAATTATCCTTGATTTCATTTGATTAATGCTTATATCATTGTCATCATCCTTATGCTTATATTGTGATGAAAGTCATCTTTGGCTTACGTGCATAGATGGACTGTTGATTGGTATGATTATGACCAGGATCATTCGGTATAATCATGACCCGTAATGTTACAAATGATGTGATAAAAATCCTCATTGGCCTGTAGTGCATTGATGGACAGTTGTTGGTATGATTATGACCAGGGATTATTCGGTATAATCATGACCATTGATGATTACATGAATATCATTGGCCCGTAGTGTAGGGATGATTCGATGATGTAGTTTATTTATTAAGCTGAGTCTTAACGATAAAGTTGATGAAAAGCTTTTTAAATCATAAAAGATAGTAGATATCATGCTCTACTTGACTCTTCTAATGGATTACTTGTTCCGCTGCAATTAAACTTGTTGTCTATTATATTCTATTAGTTTAAAATTATTGAAGGCTAATGATAACTTATTCTGCATTATCTTAGTCATAATATTTCTTCTTGGGCTAGTTGAGCTCACCTTTTACTTCCATTGTTCTCTTTGAGAAATGAGAGCGTGGCGGAACTAGTCGGGGAACGGAGTGATGGTCCGAGATGGTGCTATAGTAGTTCTCACTATTCTATAAAATAGTGTGACAATAAATGTAATGAGGACTCTATTTGAGTTTTGATATTGTCTAGAAGACAATATTCGTTTAAAAACTCTTAGCTCATGTTGTATAATTAAGTTTATATTTATATTCAGTACTATGTATTTGGAGACCCAAAATGGGTGATGTATACCTATTTTGGGGGCGTCATAGTTGGTATCAAAGCTTAGGGATATGATCCCTGGAAGAGATGTGAGACAAGAACTAGAAGGGGAGAGACGGGGAATTCCTTCGCTAGTATGACCTACATAGGTTTATTTGGTATTTAATTGGTCGGTCAGAGTATAGGGATAATATGTGGCATGTCAATTAACCCTTGTTTTGTGGTAGTGTTTGAAAATTGCATCTGAAAATGTTGAGATCTGCAATGAAGCACATGAGACCGATGAGTCAGCAACGATTAATACCCAGGATAATGTGCAACAGGGAGACAATAATCCTCAGGTAAACAACAACATCGATCAAATGATGAACGATGGGATGTTTAGAGGCTTTATGCAATTCATGCAACATCAAGCGAGAGCGGCTCATGTTCAAAATGTAGGTGGAAACACTGGCAACTCACTGATGGTCACCGCTAAGAAATTCAAGGAGCTGGGACCATCAGAGTTTTTGGGAGTGAAAGTAGTATGCACACAAGCCAATTATGTTTGATGATAAAGCATATACTTTGTAACAATCTTATTCATTTATTAATAAAAAGTATTAATTTATTAAAGGCTTTTAATTATCTACATGATGCTGTTTTATAATATGTGATAATGGATAAATTGGTACATACGTTGCTTGCTCATTGGACGAGGATGATTGATCTCATGATCATTTGTGTGGAGACACTAAAGCAAGTATGTAGGTGCTTATTAGAAAATAAGTTCACTGAACATGACTCGCTAAGGAATACCTAATGGAGTTTTACTTTTTTGTCAATAGGAATTCTGTAGTGATAGTAGACAAGTGATCCTTGGACTTGAGATCATCATAGTATCTTGTGTATGATGAGTTATACTTTGACTTATTCCTTAAGACCCTTAGGGTATATCAAAGGGTATGCTTGGGTATAATAAATTGTACATGGAGATAATGTATGATCGATAAAGAATCTACCACTTCTTGTAAAAGAAGAGAAATGTCTATGTGATTCGATAAATGACAACCCAATGAGTCCTTGGCGGCGAGAATGAAATTAGAAATGAGTTTCTAATTTGCATTATTTAGAGTTGTGCATTTAAGGATCGAAATACATATAATTAAATAAAATAAGACTTGATAGTAATTCCATGTCTTATATTTAATTGGGACATTGTATGGTGGAAGGATTGAATTGTACGGTAACTATTTACTCAAAGGTTCTTTTATGATTAATGTTGAAATCTATATTATCTGGAAAGTCGTTAATCGCTAGGGAGGTTTATCCCTATTGTAGAATAAATATTATTTATTTAAATAAATTATTAGTTTAATTTATTTATTTAAATAAGATTAAAATTGTTCTAATTGATTTATTCACAATAGGTTTAATATGGAGAACCTAAAAAGGTCACACCATAAAAGGAAGAATAATTATTTAAGAAGTTAATGACATAATCGTAATAATAAGTTAAGTTTATTTAATTTAATCTATGATGATAGAATAAATTAAATAACTTAATATTTATTATTTAATATTTTGGAAATATTAAATATAAATTAATAAGAGAAGTCTTATTATTATTTTTATTATTACTATTATTATTATTTAATTCCTAAAGGAGTTTGGAAATTAATTAATAAAAGTACTCTCAAATATCCTAATAGGATTAGGAGGCAATTTAATTAAAAGAGTTTAATTAATTATCCCTAATAAGATTAGGAAGCTTAATTAATTAAAAGAATTTAATTAATTAAATAAAACCCAATTTCTTAATTGTTAAGGAGGGTTGCCCACATCTATAAATAAGAGGAGTCTTATTATGGGTGTAGAGTAGTTGTTGATTTTTTCACAACATACGTAATTCCAATAGTTGGGAGAGTACACCATTTTCTATGAGAGATAGAAAAATTAGGGTTTTGCCAAATATCCATCTTCTTGAATCCTTCTTCTTCCTTGGTGGATCACGTCTAGAGGCCAAACACTTGGGTGGCTAACATTGATCAAAGGAAGGAACCAAACCCGGCGGATTCAAGTTGAACGCGAAAAGGATTGGAGGTGAACTTATACCTGAGGAGGCTCGAATCTTCAAGGGTATGATTCTTGTTCTTTCTTTTTCGTTTAATTAATAATTGTGCATAAAGGGTGATCCGGGTATATGGTTTGTAAAATTTTAAAACTCTGATTTTCCACGTTTTCGCTTTATTTGTGCAATTTGATTGCGTTCATGAATATTACAAACCTATCAGGGAGAGCTAGAACTACTTAAGGCGGAGACGTGGATAAAGCAGATCACCAAGATATTTGATGTCATGGGATGCTCCGAGGAGAAAAAGATTCCCTTTGCCACCTTCATGTTGAAAGGAGAGGCAAATTACTGGTGGGAATCAGTAAAACATACTCAGCCTACCGCACTCAAAATGTCTTGGAAAAAGTTCCAAGAACTGTTCAACGACAAGGAGGTAAGAGTTGTATACACTCAGAGAAATGGATTGAAACAAGCTTATCAAAAATGGAACATTCATTTTGATGAGACAATCAAAAGAGTTTGATTTTATCAAAAATAAGAATGAACCTAGTGTGTACAAAAGGGTCAGTGGGAGCGTTGTGACATTCCTAGTATTATATGTTACTATACTACGGATAAGGAATGACATACCAATGCTACAATTAGTAAAGATAAAGTTGTCTAAATATTCCTCCACGAATGATTTGGGAAGAGTATCGTTATTGGGGATACAAATCTATATAGATAGATTTAAAAGGATGCTCATATTAACCCAAGGAACGTATATTCATTTGATGATAAAGTCGTTTAGCATGGCAAACTCCATGGGATGTCTCATGTTGATGAGCCATGGAGTGTATCTCTCTTAATAGTCCGCATAGACTCATAAAGAGAGATAACATGAGTAACTTTCATGTATGCAATGAAATATACGAGACCTGATGTTTATCGGTCATATTCTGGAGAAGATCACTGTAAGACAGTGAAAAACATCTTAAAGTACTTAACCAACACTAAGGATGTGATCATATTCATGGTGGGTCTGAATTAAAACTGAGGGGCTTAACAGACTCAAGTTTTTCAGACAGACCAAGACGACGAAAATCCACTTTAAGGTAAAGCGTTACCTTGAACGGTGGTGCAGTGAATTGGTAAGGTTCCAAACAACAAAGAGTTGCTGGTTTAGTGATAAAGACAAAGTATATAGCTGTAAATGAAGCTACAAGTTGATTGTTTGGATGAAAAGTTCATTACAGAACTAGGAATAGTTCCTAAGTCTCATCTTGGATCTAAACATGTGTTGTGGCACTTTCATTTGATTATAGGAATCATTGAAAGATGGGAAAACACTATAGAGATAATGAACTCTCAAGAACAACATTACATATCTATTAACTAAAGCTTATCCAACAGCAGGATAATCGTCACTTAGAGAAGAAGGGTATGAGATACCATGACGATTGGCTTTAGTGCAAGTGGGAGATTGAAAGTAGTATGCACACAAGCCAATCATGTTTGATGATAAAACATATACTTTGTAACAATCTTATTCATTTATTAATAAAAAGTATTAATTTATTAAAGGCTTTTAATTATCTACATGATCTTTGTTTTTATAATATGTGATAAACCCATAGTTTTAAGCAATGCTTTTAGAATAATGATGATGATCATTCTAATGAGATCTAAATTCTTAGAAAGCTTAAAACTAAAATAGTTCCCAATCGTTGGATTACTAAATTGGGGATTAGTGAATCCGGATAGATTAGTACATACGTTCGTTCTTGCTTTCGTTGGATGAGGATGATTGATCTTATGGTCATTTGTGTGGAGACACTAAAGCAAGTATGTAGGTGCTTATTAGAGAATAAGTTCACTGAACGTGACTCGCTAAGGAATACCTAATGGAATACCTCATATAAGTTAAGTTTATTTAATTTAATCTATGATGATAGAATAAATTAAATAACTTAATATTTACTATTTAATATTTTGGAAATATTAAATATAAATTAATAAGAGGAGTCTTATTATTATTATTATTACTATTATTATTATTATTTAATTCCTAAAGGAGTTTGGAAATTAATTAATAAAAGTACTCTCAAATATCCTAATAGGATTAGGAGGCAATTTAATTAAAAGAGTTTAATTAATTATCCCTAATAAGATTAGGAAGCTTAATTAATTAAAAGAATTTAATTAATTAAATAAAACCCAATTTTTTAATTGTTAAGGAGGGTTGCCCACATCTATAAATAAGAGGAGTCTTATTATGGGTGTAGAGTAGTTGTTGACTTTTTCACAACATACGTAATTCCAATAGTTAGGAGAGTACACCCTTTTCTATGAGAGATAGAAAAACTAGGGTTTTGTCAAATACCCATCTTCTTGAATCCTTCTTCTTTCTTGGTGGATCACCTCTAGAGGCCAAACACTTGAGTGGCTAGCATTGATCAAAGGAAGGAACCAAACCCGGTGGATTCAAGTTGAACGCGAAAAGGATTGGAGGTGAACTTGTACCTGAGGAGGCTCGAATCTTCAAAGGTATGATTCTTGTTCTTTCTTTTTCGTTTAATTAATAATTGTGCATAAAGGGTGATCCGGGTATATGGTTTGTAAAATTTTAAAATTCTGATTTTTCATGTTTCCGCTTTATTTGTGCAATTTGATTGCGTTCATGAATATTACAAACCTAATAGTGGCATCAGAGTCAAACCTTTATGTGAATTATTAATTGTTTAGATTTGATATATATGTTGATATGTGTTTAGAATAATTTAATTGGGCATAATTTTGTTGTATAAGATTTAAAAAAAAAATGCGAAATATTTTTTTTTCGATTCTTTGATTCATTTAATTATTTGCGCTTTAATATGGAATTACTCCATATTACTCCACCATGATTAAAATACAAATTCTGAGGATGTCAAGAATATGATTAATTCCTTATTATTTATATAAGTAATTACTTGAGCATCTCTTGTGAATCCTGCAGAATCATGATAACGGGGAGTGGGCCACGTGATACACCTTAATCTTATTCATATGAACATATGAATTTTAATTATTTTATAATTAAAATAAAAATTTATTTTATTCTTAAAATAAAAGGTTTATTTTAATATTAAAATAAAAGAGTTTATTTTAATTTTAAAATTAGAATTTCATGATAACTAATTAGAGTTGGAATTGGATTCTATGATAACAAATTGGAGTTGAAATTAGATTCCATGTTTCCTTAAATAAAGGAGTTTATTTAGATATGAAATAAGATTTCATATTATTCAAAAATAAAGAGTTTATTTGTGAATAAGAAAAGAAATAGTGTTTCCTTTAATAAAGGAGTTTTTTTTACTTGGAATTGGATTCCATAATTAATTAAAATAAAGGAGTTTATTTTGATTCTGATTTTGATTAAAATAAAATAGTTTATTTTATTCAAAATTAGATAAATTAAAATAAAAAGATTTATTTTGATTTAAATTTGGATTAAAATAAAGGAGTTTATTTTGATTCAAAATTAGATTTTATGCTAACTAATTTTGCCCATTAAATGATATCAATATATATATTAAATGTTTATTATTCATGAGATGAATGTTATTTATTGATGCATATGGTGATGTGTATGATAATAAATGGGATTGATTATGGACTATTGACGATGTGATTGAATTTTATTTTAGTTGGATGCATGAATGTATGAGTTTTATTAAATGGGGAATTCTGCGTACCTTGTCTTCTCTAATTTTTTCTTAATGTAAATTCTAACTCCCTCTATGTACTTCCCTTTGATTTGTTGATCGAGGTTTCTATTTATTTTAAATAGTTTTGTAATAGGAATAGTTAGAATTAATTTTGAAGAATTGGAGATCGAGGAGCAAGGAGCGCTTGAAGACCCGTTTGTAATGGAGCAGGGTTTAAATGTAATAGTTATATTTAAATATTAATTCTTGCACCCCTAGGGTTTGACCTTTTGGTTCACTTGGTGGCTCTAGTGAACAAACTAGAATAAAAGTCCATAATCAATCAGGGGGTAGAATATAGTATTCTATATGTGCATGCTTATACTATATATATATATATATATATATATATATATTATGCAAACATGCTTCGCATGTTAATTATATATAGCGTATATATATATATATATATATATATATATATATATATATATGCTGTTGCGCTAAACAAGATAAGAGACAATTAATAACAAACCCCTCAAATATTTTATATTAAGTTGTAGCGTTCAAAGATATTTGGAATATCGAGCGTAAGCCTTCTAGCATGGTAAAACAATAGAGTATTAAATATTTAATATGAGTTTGTTTGTGCACACACAAGGGAAGTATTAAATATTTAAGATGTTTTTTATCACATTTAATGCTTATAAATAAAATTGAACAATCTTTGTTTTGTTGTGCACACAAGGATGATTTTTTTCTCTTTGAATATATGGAAGTGCTAGGTATGACTTAACTTAGATCATTTTAGTTGGGATGTGCACACACTTGACCATTATGATCTAAGAGGCAAAATACTGAGGAGTTACATAGTTGATGTAATTGTGAGAGTTGTCTACTATTTATTTATATATAGTTTGTTTGTGCACACACTGAGGCTATATACATTTGAAATGGGATCCTTATTCTCACTAGCATATCTTTAATTAGATATTGTAGAACTATATATATTGAGGTAATATAGTTTGAAGAAAATAGTGGGAGATACCAATTTAAAACAAGACCTAATTTATTTTGGTAATTAATAAAAGAATGTATGCTAAAATGTTGTTAATTACAAATTCATTTCTGAGAATTTTACAATGTCTAAAATTACTATCACTATAAAACATATTAGATGTTATTTATTGGATAGAATTAAATGGATTGGTTAAGGAAATTGAGAATAGTTCTCATGCATTTGAAAAGCTATCTTATGTCATGTCGCTATATCCTGCAATGGTTGCGAACAATGCCTCCGAGGAAGAAGATTGCTACTTTTAGAAAGTGGCGAGATGATTTAAGTTGGCTCGATGCATCATGCTCGCATCCATGAGTAATGAGCTTTGGCGTCGGCATGAAACTATGGATGCTCTCTCTACTATACTCCCGCACGTCAAGTAGTTGATGGTGAGGAAAGTAGGGATGATAGATATAAGATATCTAAGGAGCTCTTAGATCTAGAATGACCAGAGTGACACTCTGATATAGATAAAAGTCCTTAACATAATCAATTTGATTGATCAATTAGGACAACGGGTTTTGTCATGGATGGAGAGTTGAGCGAGATTTGATCTTGCACTCACTCCGGACTCCTTTCACAATTATTGTGAATTTTTCATATGAACAAGCTAGATACGAGCCCTCATTTGATTTGCTTAACATGTTGAAAAATGTTGAGAGTCACTTTCGACCAAGAAAGACCATGTCTTACTAGTAGGGCCAAAGGATCTTCTTAAAAGAAGAAGCGATTCTAAAAGGTAAATAGAAAGGCAAAAACAAAGGATAATAAGAACAAAAGCGTCTGGATAGCAAAGGAGTTTGCTTCCACTTTGCAATAAGCTTCAGACCTTTGGAAAGAAAAGCTGAGAAGAAGCATTTTGCGAGAGGCTAACATAGAGAAGAAGTTTAGTGAAGTTTTGAAGTTTAGGATTACAAAAATACAAATTTGTTCATGATTTAAAATAAATTTTTTTTTTAAGTGAGAGGTTCTACTTGGGTATTGGATGAGACTTTGGTTATCATAAATATAGATTTATGAAGAAGGACCAAGCGAAGTAGAAAGCTAAACAAAGATAAATAATCTATGTGTGGAAATAAAGCAAAGGTTTTGCATTAGCTATAGAAACTTATAGTTTAGCATTGCTACGGGCAAATCTATTAAGTCGATAAGTTGTTATTGTATTCCAGTTCTTGTTAGAAACATTATTTCCATTTTATTGTTGGACAATGAAATCTTTGGTATTATAATTAAGAACAATTGTTGTTCTATTTATAATAATAATGTTTTTGTATAAATGAAATATTACTTAATGGATTTTGTGTACTTGACTTACGTGAAAATATATTTTACAAATTGAACAAACTAATATAAGAAAAGGAGATGATCATTCAAAGAGTTGAATGTGTGTGTATTTTTGAAATACAAGTGTGAATTATTTGAAAGGTTCAAAAGAATTGAAGTGAAACAAATTGACAAAATATTAAGATTCTTTGATTAGATCGAGGAATAAATACTTGTGCTGATAAGTTTCTAGATCATCTCAAATGGTTTTCTCATAATGGGCGCCTCGATACATGATAATTGATTGATGTATACGAAAGGAAAAATCATACCTTGTTGGACATGAGTGCGGTCCATAATAATTTTATCGACATTCCGGTATCCTTACGGGGTCATGCCTTAGAAATGGTTGCATATCTCTACGAAAAAAAGGTAACCTCAAAAATCAGCCCCCAAGACTCCGTAAAAGTTATGGACAGGGAGGATTCCTAATCTTAAGTATGTTAAGATAAGGGGTTGTCCAGCTTATGTGAAAAGGTTTCAAAGGATAAGCTTGGGACAAGGTTTGACAAGTATAGATTTGTGGGACATCCTAAAGTAAGGTTAGGTTATATATTATATAATCCTACTTAGCAAAAGGTGTTTGTTGCGAAACATGTTGCCTTCTAAGATAAAGATGTTTATCATTGATGGGGCTAGTGGGAGGATAATACATCTTGAAGAGTTCAAGAACCACAAAACACTATAAGTCAAATAAGAGGAACCTGTAGATAGACCTATTGTACCACAACCGAATTGTAAATCTGGAATAGTACCAAAAATACTTGGGAGGTATGGATTCATCATGGATGATGATGATGAGGTACACATCATAGAAGATGATGATCCAGTTATATACGATGAGGTAAGAGTTGTAGACACTCAGAGAAATGGATTGAAACAAGCTTATCAAAAATGGAACATTCATTTTGATGAGACAATCAAAAGAGTTTGATTTTATCAAAAATAAGAATGAACCTAGTGTGTACAAAAGGGTCAGTGGGAGCGTCGTGACATTCCTAGTATTATATGTTGTTATACTACGGATAAGGAATGACATACCAATGCTACAATTAGTAAAGATAAAGTTGTCTAAATATTCCTCCATGAATGATTTGGGAAGAGTATCGTTATTGGGGATACAAATCTATATAGATAGATTTAAAAGGATGCTCGACTTAACCCGAGGAGCGTATATTCATTTGATGATAAAGTCGTTTAGCATGGCAAACTCCATGGGATGTCTCGTGTTGATGAGCCGTGGGTGTATCTCTCTTAATAGTCCCCATAGACTCATAAAGAGAGATCGCATGAGTAACTATCATGTATCTGATGAAATATACGAGACACGATGTTGATCGGTCGTAATGCGGAGAAGATCAACATGTAAGGCGGTGAAAAACATCTTAAAGTACTTAGCGGACACTAAGGATGTGATCATATTCATGGTGGGTGCTAAATTAAAAAACTAGAGGGCTTAACAGACTCAAGTTTTTAGAACGGACGACCAAGACGACGAAAATCCACTTTAAGGTAAAGCGTTACCTTGAGCGGTGGTGCGATGAATTGGAAAGGTTCAAACAACAAAAGTTCTTTGGTTTAGTGATAAAGACAAAGTATATAGCTATAAATGAAGCTCTGAGTTGATTGTTTGGATGAAAAGTTCATTCTGAGAACTAGGAATAGTTCTAAGTCTCATCTTGGATCTAAACATGTGTTGTGGCACTTTCATTTGATTATAGGAATCATTGAAAGATGGGAAATCACTATAGAGATAATGGACTCTCAAGAACAACATTACATATCCATTAACTAAAGCTTATCCAATGGCGGGATAATAATCACTTAGAGAAGAAGGGTATGAGATACCATGGCGATTGGCTTTAGTGTGAGTGGGAGATTGAAAGTAGTATGCACACAAGCCGATCATGTTTGATGATAAAGCATATACTTTGTAACAATCTTATTCATTTATTAATAAAAAGTATTAATTTATTAAAGGCTTTTAATTATCTACATGATCTGTTGTTTTATAATATGTGATAAACCCGTAGTTTTAAGCAATGCTTTTAGAATAATGATGATGATCATTCTAATGAGATCTAAATTCTTAGAAAGCTTAAAACTAAAATAGTTCCCAATCGTTGGATTACTAAATTGGGGATTAGTGAATCCGGGATAGATTGGTACATCGTTGCTTGCTCGTTGGATGAGGATGATTGATCTTATGATCATTTGTGTGGAGACACTAAAAGCAAGTATGTAGGTGCTTATTAGAGAATAAGTTCTTTGAGCATTGGCTCGCTAAGGAATACCTAATGGAGTTTTTTACTTTTTGTCGATAGGATTTCTGTAGTGATAGTAGTACAAGTGATCCTTGGACTTGAGATCATCATAGTAATTTATGTATGATGAGTTATACTTTGACTTATTCCTTAAGACCCTTAGGGTATATCAAAGGGTATGCTTGGGTATAATAAGTTGTACATGGAGATAATGTATGATCGATAAAGAATCTACCACTTCTAGTAAAAAGAAGAGAAATGTCTATGTGATTCGATAAATGACAACCGAGTAGTCCTTGGCCAAGGCATAATGAAATTAGAAAGGAGTTTCTAATTTGCATTATTTAGAGTTGTGCATTTAAGGATCGAAATACATATAATTAAATAAAATAAGACTTGATAGTAATTCCATGTCTTATATTTAATTGGGACATTGTATGGTGGAAGGATTGAATTATACGGTAACTATTTACTCGAAAGGTTCTTTTATGATTAATGTTGAAATCTATATTATACGGAAAAAGTCGTTAATCATTAGGGAGGTTTATCCTATTGTAGAATAAATATTATTTATTTAAATAAATTAATAGTTTAATTTATTTATTTAAATAAGATTAAAATTATTCTAATTGATTTATTCACATAGGTTTAATATGGAGAACCTAAAGGGTCACACCATAAAAGGAAGAATAATTATTTAAGAAGTTAATGGCATAATCGTAATAATAAGTTAAGTATATTTAATTTAATCTATGGTGATAGAATAAATTAAATAACTTAATATTATTATTTAATATTTTGGAAATATTAAATATAAATTAATAAGAGAAGTCTTATTATTATTTTATTATTACTATTATTATTATTTAATTCTAAAGGAGTTTGAAATTAATTAATAAAAGTACTCTCAAATATCTAATAAGATTAGGAGGCAAATTAATTAAAAGAGTTTAATTAATTATCCCTAATAAGATTAGGAAGCTTAATTAATTAAAAGAATTTAATTAATTAAATAAAACCCAATTTCTTAATTGTTAAGGAGGGTTGCCCACATCTATAAATAAGAGAGTCTTATTATGGGTGAGAGTAGTTGTTGATTTTTTTCACAACATACGTAATTTCAATAGTTGGAGAGAGTACACCTTTTCTATGAGAGATAGAAAAATTAGGGTTTTGCCAAATATCCATCTTCTTGAATCTTTTCTTCTTCCTTGGTGGATCACCTCAGAGGCCCGAACACTTGGGTGGCTAACGTTGATCAAAGGAAGGAACCAAACCCGGTGGATTCAAGTTGAGCGAAAAGGATTGGAGGTGAACTTATACGAGGAGGCTCGAATCTTCAAGGGTATGATTCTTGTTCTTTATTTTTCGTTTAATTAATAATTGTGCATAAAGGATGATCGGGTATATGGTTTGTAAATTTTAAAACTCGATTTTTCACACTTTATTTTGCGATTTGATTTTCATGAATATTACAAATTTGAGAGAGCTAGAACTATGAATATTACGTGGAAACCAAGGAGGTGGAGTTTATCAAGTTGGAGTAAAACAATATGGATAGTGTTGCGATGACGAGGCTAAGTTTGCCGAGTTGTCGATTCGCATCCCATTTGGTTGATAATGAGGGGAGAATGACGCAAATGTTTCTGCGAGGTTTGAAACCCGAAATACGTCAATACCTCATTTCTCACAAACTGTGTTTGTATTCAGATGTTGTAAATAGGGCTCAGTTATTGGAGCGCGATAATGAGTCAACCCAACCAAGAGAGAGCAGCCGGTAAGTCGATAATTCCAGTGGTAGCAATCATGGAAGCGGAGACAACAAATGTGGAGGGAATAAACATGCCAGAAATGGTAACTACTTCGGTGGTAATCATGGCCAAGATAATAGATGAAATGATTCAAGTGAAAATTTCAAGAAGAGAAGATTTGACGATGACGGGAAGACGTCGGCACCAGCACCAACAACAACAACAAATTCTAGGGGAGGAGAACGACCTCCAGTTAGATGCTACAGATGCGGAGAGGAGGGACATATAAGTTCAAACTGTCCACAGCCTTCCAAGGTATGTTTTAGTTGTGGAAAAGACGGTCACATAGCTCGATTTTGTCCTGTAGCGAAATCAAGTCCAGATGGGATGGTGACACCAAAGGTGGATACGGACAAAATAAAGTCGGTGATTTTAGGAAGTGCGTTTTTCGTGAATTCTCAAAAAGCGAGTAACTCGAACGAAGTTAGCACGGGTTAGTTAATTATAAATTCTTGTGAAGTCTATACCTTATTAGAATCTGGGTTCTACCCACTTTTTATTTCTCTACTTATTTCAAGCGTTTAAATTTAACTCCGGAGAAATTAGACTTTGACTTATTGGTTGAAACTCCGTTAGGGGAAACCTTCGTTACCTCCACTGTTTATAAATCTTGTTTGATTCAAATCGACACTTTCACATTACCTGTCGATCTTATCTCTTTGAAAATACTTGTATTCGATGTGATTTTAGGAATTGGTTGGTTAACTACTCATCATGCTAAAATTGATTATTTTCGTAAGGTTGTTAGCTTTCATATTCCTAACCATCCTATTATGCGAATTCAAACAACCAAACCACTAAAGTCAATCACTGTCATCTCAAGCCATAAAGCTATTCGTTTATTGAAAAATATATGTCAAGCTTTCTTAGCTCATGTTACGAATTTAAACAAAAATACGTCAGTTTTGAATGATATTTCTATCGTTAATAAATTTCCTGACGTATTCCCTGAAGAACTTCCTGGCCTACCCTCAGAGCGTGAAATTGAATTTTGTATCGACCTTGAACCCGATACAAAACACTCAAATATTTTTTTCACCTAAAACGAACATAACATGCGACGAAGACGTTGGCTCAAGCTGTTAAAGATTACGACCATACCATTCAATATCATAGTGGAAGAGCGAACGTGATAGCTGATGAGTTGAGTAGAAGATCGTATGCGGTTATGAGTGTGACGTTGTTAACACAAAGACCCATTTCGTACGACTTACAAAAGATGGAGATAGAGTTAAAGACTCTAAGAACCTACGTGAAGATAGTGAATATATAATTAAAATTGACTTTAATCTATAAAGTTAAATCCGATCAAGCTACAGACTTAGAGCTGATGAATGTGAAGAAGAAGGTGCAAGAAGGCGTTATTCTAAAAGCAAGAATCGACGAAGAGAGGAAATCTCAACCCTTGATTTTATTGGTCTATTTGAGATCCTTGACCGAGTAGGAACTGTGGCCTATAGACTTGATTTACTGCCAAGTATGTCGCGTGTTCATAACGTTTTTCACGTACCGATGTTACGTGAATATGTGGATGACCCGAACGACATTATTGAATTAGAACTAGACAAAATAGCGGAAGATTTAACGTATAAGAGGTACCTGTTAAAATCTTGGATAAGAAGGAACATATTCTACGCTCAAAGGTTATATCTCAAGAGTTAGAATCTGACGAGGTATCCTCACCTCTTCGGCATACCAGGTACGTACATAAATTTCGAGGGCGAGATTTCATAAGGAGGGGAGATTGTAAGACCCCGAATTTTATGAAATGAAAGTGTTCAATTTTCTTATAATTATTATTCTATTTAATAAATGGTTTAATTGATAAAAGGTTATAGTTAAGGGTGATATGTGATTTTTTTTGCAAAGTAAGCAAGTTGATATAAAATATTCTTTGTGTCGGTGAATATTTGTTTGGTCGGGGAATATTCTTTTTGTCAAGGAGTATTCGTTCGATGACACAATCATTGGTGGACCCCACAACGAAAGTATTGTCGTTGTTAGAAAATAACAAAAATATCATTTTATAAAAATAACGGCGAAAGTTTTACCGTTAAACTGTTGAAATACTCGGTGGTAAAATACAGTAATACGCGTGGTTGCATAGTAGCACACGGTATTGATTATTGATGCTTACGTGAGAAGTCACTCAGTTTACTCAATTATTGCTACAATAATTGTTGTATAGTATCTCACGTTATTTGATTCAATTATTATCACAATATCATCTGCATAATATTTTGTATTATTAAATCAATAATTGAGACGACAAAGTTATTCATATTATTATTTGCAATATTGACGATGTCTAGAAAGTTCTGTTCGAGGAGAGGTTTGGTCACCTAATTGCGTGCCGATAGGAGAAATCCTTATCGGAAAAGCCCCTCTTTCACAGGAATGATCTGGTTGTTAAATATTGTGAGTTATAATATTAATGATGAATAATTGTTAATAGATTAAAAATGTGTTTATTAAAGATAAATAATTTGTGGTAAATATTTATTCAATTTTTGATATAAATATAGGGATTGTTATGCGGTATTTGTTGTAAGTTTGACTTAGTATTCCATGGGAATATTTACTAATTTTATGGACCGTTGATGGTGGTTTTAATAGTAAATCAATCTGGACCATTGATGATGGTTTTAATAGTAAATCAATTTGGACCGTCGGTGGTGATTTTAATAGTAAATCAATCTGGACCGTCGGTGGTGGTTTTAATAGTAAATCAATCTGGACCGTCGGTGGTGGTTTGAAAAGTAAATCAATCTGGACCATCAGTGGTGGTTTTAAAAGTAAATCAATCTGGACTGTCAGTGGTGGTTTTAAAAGTAAATCAATCTGGACCGTCGGTTGTGATTTTAATAGTAATCAATATGAACCGTTCGTTCTAATAGTAAATTAATCTGCACCATTCATGAATCAGTTACTATTTAGTCCATTCTCCTATAAATAAAAGCTTAATTCTTCTTTCATTCTCACCAATTCACTGAGATTCACAAGAAACACTATAAAGAGAGAAACTATAGAGAGCAAGAAGAAGAGTATTCTGCTACTTCACTATTACAGTGTCCAGTCTTCTACTAAGGTAAGGGATGTTATTTTCGTTTGGTAAGGGATATTCTTTGTTGTATTCGTAAGGGATATTATTTGTTGTATTCGTAAGGGATATTATTTGTTGTAATTGTAAGAGGTATTATTTCTTTCGTATTCATAAGGAATACTATTTTTCGTATTCATCCTTTAATATGTCGGAATAACCTGTCTACGCGGATTACGTCATCGTATTTACGTAAAAATCCATTGCTTTTTGTATGTTAATTCTTTTCATATTCTTAAATCTAAACTTACTATGGTAAGTATTGCTTCTATAATCCTTGAAATTAGTGGAGTATCCTTGAGTTTTGCGCTTAATTCAGTATCATTTCATTGAAATATTGATATGAACTTTCTTATTAAATATCAATATTTTCACCCGGGATACTATTCACCCGATTACTATTCACTATAATATTATTCATTCGGATATTTGGGGCACTTTTCATGCCGGGGTACTATTCATAAGTTACTATTCACGGGTTACTATTCACTCAAATATTGTTCATTCGGGTATTTGGGGAACTTTTCATGTCGGGGTACTATTCACGGGGTACTATTCACAGGTTACTATTCACGGGGTACTATCCACCAAAAAATTTATTTCTTTTATGTCCAAATTATTTTTGATACATGGATATTATTCTTGAATTTTACTCCACAAAGCAGTATCATGTTGATAATATGGATATTTTTAAACTCTAGATAAATTTAAATTCTTTAATAATTATCCTTGATTTTGTTTGATTAATGCTTATATCACTGTCATCATCCTCATGCTTATATTGTGATGAAAGTCATCTTTGGCTTACATGCATAGATGAACTGTTGATTGGTATGATTATGACCAGGGATCATTCAGTATAATCATGACCCGTGATGTTACAAATGATGTGATAAAAATCCTCATTGGCCTGTAGTGCATTGATGGACAGTTGTTGGTATGATTATGACCAGGGATTATTCGGTATAATCATGACCATTGATGATTACATGAATATCTTTGGCCCGTAGTGTAGGGATGATTCGATGATGTGGTTTATTTATTAAGCTGAGTCTCAACAATAAAGTTGATGAAAAACTTTTTAAATCATAGAAGATAGTAGATATCATACTCTACTTGACTCTTCTAATGGATTGCTTGTTTTGCTGCAGTTAAACTTGTTGTCTATTATATTCTATCAGTTTAACATTGTTGAAGGCTAACGATAACTTATTACGCATTATCTTAGTCATAATATTTCTTCTTGGGCTAGTTGAGCTCACCTTTTACTTCCATTGTTCTCTTCAGAAATGAGAGCGTGGCAAAACTAGTCGGGGAGCGGAGTAATGGTTAGAGATGGTCTTTATAGTAGTCCTCACTATTTTATAAAATAGCGTGACAATAAATGTAATGAGGACTCCATTTGAGTTTTGATATTGTCTAGAAGACAATATTCGTGTAAAAACTCTCAGCTCATGTTGTATAATTAAGTTTGTATTTGTATTCAGTACTATGTATTTGACAACCCAAAATGGGTGATGTATATCTATTTTGGGGGCGTCATATATAGACTCGCGTTACTGCCAAGTATGTCTCGTGTTCATAACGTTGTTCATATATCCATGTTACATAAATATGTGGAAGGCCTGAACCACATTATTGAGTTAGAACCAGACGAAATAGCAGAAGATTTAACGTATGAAGAGGTACCTATTAAAATCTTGGATAAGAAGGAACATATTCTATGCTCCAAGGTTATACCTCAAGTCAAAGTTTTGTGGAGAAACCATGATGTTGAGGAACTGACCTGGGAGTTAGAATCTAAAATTAAATCAAGGTATCCTCACCTCTTCGACATACCAGGTACGTACCCTAATTTCGAGGGCGAAATTACATAAGAAGGGGAGGTTGTAAGACCCCAACTTTTATGAGTAAAGATGAATTTTTCTATAAATATCATTTTTGAATATTAAGGTGTGAATTTATTATAATGTTATAGTTGTGGTTAATATTTATAAATTTTGCAAAGTAAGCAAGTTGTTATATAATATTCGATTGGTCGGGGAATATTCGTTTTAACAGAGAATATTCGTACGATGGCACAATCATTGGTGGATCCCACAACGTAATTATTGTCGGAATGAGAAAACGACAGAAATATCTTTTTATAAAAATAACGACGGAAGTTTTACCATTATTTGTTGAAATACCGGTGATGATAAAAAATAAAGAATGTCTGGCGTGGTTGCATAGTAGCTTTACGGTATTGATTATTGATGCTTACGTGAGAAGTCACTCGGTTTTGTTCAATTATTACTTACTGATAATTCTTTGATAGTATCTCACGTTATTTGATTCAATTATTGTCGATATTTTATATATTATTAAATCAATAATTGGGACGATCTGATTATTCATATTATTATTTGCAATATTGACGATGTCAGAAAGTTACATCGAGGAGATGTTTGGTCACCTAATTCATGCGCTTGATAGGGAGAAATCCTTATTGGAAAACCCCCTCTTTCCTGAGAACTTATCTGGTTGTTAAATATTGCGAATAATAATAATGATGAATAAAGTTTGTTAAAAATATTGAGGGAATTTTTATGAAGTATTTGATGTAAATTTTGCTTATTTTATGGATCCCCATTTACCCATTTTTTTAAATAATCGGTAGAAAATTATTTAATATAATAAAGGTGGGGCCACATGTGGGGCCCACGGAAGAAAAATTGATTGGGGGGGGGGGGAATTATTTTTTTCACGGGAAGGAGTAATAATTGTATTATATATATATATTATAATAAGTTTTATTTTTTATGAAAAAAATAGAATATATTATATTTTATTTGCATAGTGTTTTACAATGCAATGCACAGTAAGTTATGTGATATCAGAAGTTGGCGCCCGTGAAAAATCGCACTGCTCACCCGTGAATTTTTTTTAAATAGTATCATTTCCATTCTCCTATAAATAGGATGCTTAGTTAGAATTGAAAATCACACCAGAATCAGAGAATTTTTCTTCTATAATATTGAGCGTATTTCTTTAGAGTTTAAGGAAGCTTTGAGCGTAGAAAACAGTATAAGTTTTCTTCAATAATATCCCCGCTATACCAGTTGGAATACTCTTCTTTTCAAGGTAAGGGACATTATTTTTGTTCAGTATTCATATGAAATAATATTTTATTCCATACTCTGTAGTATATAAGTAATATTATTTCGTTTCAGATTTTGAATTCTACACTCATTTTGTTAAAGTTTTGGCTTCTATACTCCATGAAATTAGTAGAATATCCTTGATATTTGCGCTTCATCTAGTATCTTTTCATGGAAATATTATTCTGAGCATTCTTGATAAGTTTTAACTTTTTCATGCCGAGTACTATTCACGGGTTACTTATTCGAAGTCTTATTAAGTGGGTCTTATTCACTTAGTTACTATTCACCCGGAGTACTATTTATGACAAAAATTGATTTCTTTTCGATCCAAATCATTTTTGATACAATATTATTCTTGAATTTTACTCCACAAAGCAGTATCATGTTAACAATATGGATATTATTGAATTCTGGATAAATTAAATTATAAATCTTTAAAAATTTATCCTTGTTTTCTTTTAATTGAATTCTTATATCATTGTCATCATCCTCATGCTTATATTGTTATGAAAGTCATCTTTGGCCGTAGTTCATAGATGGATTTGGTATGATTATGACCAGAGATTATTCGGTATAATCATGACCGTAATGTTGCAAATGATATGGTAAAAGTCCTTATTGGCCCGTAGTGCATTGATTGACTGTTGTTGACATGATCATGACCATTGATGAAAACACGAATATCCTTGGCCCGTAGTGCATGGATAATTTGTGGTTGTGGTACTAATAAATATCCTTGGCCATAGTACAGGGGTGATTCAATGATGTTGATTATTTATTAAGCTGAGTCTCAGCGATAAAATTGATGATAAATTCTTTTAAATCATAGAAGATAGTAGATATCATGCTCTACTTGACTCTTCTAATGGATTGCTTGTTCCGCTGCAGTTAAACTTGATGTCTATTGCATTTTATTAGTTTAACACTGTTGAAGGCTAACGATAATTTATTTTGCATTATCTTAGTCATAATATTTCTTACTGGGCTAGTTGAGCTCACCCTTTGTTTTCATTGTTCTCTTCGGGAAATGAGAATATAGCTGGGACTAGTCGGGGAACGGAGTGACGGTCCAGATGCTTGCATTAGTAGTCTTCACTATTCTGTGAAATAGTGTGATAATAAATGTATTGATGACTTATTTTGAGTTTGAATACTATCTAGAAGACAATATTTGTATTAAAACAGACACCTCATGTTGTATATTTAAGTTTGTATTTGTATTTTGTACCATGTATTTGGCGACTCAGAATGGGTGATGTATACCTATTTTGGGGGCGTCACACTAATGTTGATACAACTAATTGGTATTGCAATTTCAATGGTATGTGTAGGGTAATTGGCGAACATTATTATACTTGTGTAGCTTACACACGAGGCAAGTTCCCTAACTTTATTCTTTTCATAATGAATGCAAGTTCCATAATTTCATTATTTTGTTATTGTCAAGCAAGCTTTCTAGTCCTAAATTATCATTATGCAAATCCTATATTAAAGTTGAGCGATTCTATTGATTCTATCTTATGTATGGTTTTATAAGCTCTTTTAACCTAATTCGTTACATCGAGCGAGTTTCATTTTCTTATTTCTTGTTATTGCTACTCAAAGCATATACTGTTTTAATACATTGATTCAAATGAGATTGTTCTAACTCTTTTGAAGGTAGTACTTTACATGTATACCATGTCTACTCAATTGTATATTGTTGTTATTCGATCTTTGACTTAAGTAACATTATTCAATTATATATTATTGTATTGAACCTTCAAATAGCAAGCAAACTCTTATTGGTTGAACTAATCTATAATTGAATAGTGTTCTAAAAATTCTAGAACCACTGATAAGCTAGTTCCAAACTAAATTTTCTTTAATACGGAAATCCTAAAGTCAAACTGAGATGAACAACCCTAACATAGGGAATTATATACGTGTAACGTTTAGATGTTTGTGCACAATACATGGTACAAAGGGCTGATCCCCCTAAGTACGTAAAGAAGGGTCTGTATAGTCTAAATGTCTGTTAAGGTTGAGGTAATAATACCTAATTACCGGGGGCATAGTTAGTGGTCTTAAGACCCTCAGATACTAAACTCGAACTTGTTTTCTATTTTTGGATTCGTAGAACAAGTTCACCATTATTCAGCATTCGTTGTCCAAACTCATGTTGTTATTGTTATTATTCTTTATATCAGTGGGCAATTGTTTGCTCACTCTTGCAATTAACGCTGCAGCTAAAGTCGAGAAAGTCGATGAGCCATCTTCCAGCAAAGGAAAGGGCAAGATGTCAAAGTGTTGAAGATATATATGAATTTATTTGGATGAATTATATTATAAGACTTAATTTATTTATGTGATGTATTCTGCAGACTTATGTAATAGTTTTAGGTTAGATTATCTGGGATTGTTTTAAGTTGATGTAACCCTTTAATGGGGAAGATTATTGTTTAACTTATTTAAATTACGTCTTTATCCTTTATTTTGGGTAGTTAGATGTAATAGTTTTGGATAGTGAACACAAAATCCTGTGAGAATGAAGTACCTGGATTTGGGGGTGTCACAGGTTGGTATCAAAGCTTTAGGTTATAAACCTTAGGTGGGGAAACCTTAGGAAGTAACCTTCAAGAAGACATAAAATATAGAGGTGATAAACTCTTATCGAGTTCCAAGGAATGAATTAAGGCATCCATTGAAGCTAAACAATAAAAGACACTGTGTTATGTGTTAATAACTTATGTGCTCGCGAGTATCGAAAAATGTAACATAATAAGTAAAACTTAAAAGTATTTTGTAGTCAGGATGTTTAACGTTGGAGGATCCAGTCCAGCTAGGGAAGTGATACATCAGATACCTAGAGATGAGGAACCCTGAGATGTCCACGTTGTGCGGGAATAATTGATTCAGAGGGAGCCTTCTCGGGTGATTGCTGAGGAAGAACAGAAGGATGAGCCTGTGTCAGATCCTGAGGAGGAGAGCTCTGAGGAGATAGAGGAGGAGGACGAGGAAGAGGATCCTGTGGAGTTTCCACCAAACTCCATATCAGCTGAGATGTATGATGCGCTGTATGATAGCAACATAGAATTACAGGATAAGGTTGAGGAGCTGAAGGAGTTGGCTGAGATGCGTTAAGCTACTATCAAGCAGAAGGATGCAGAGATTCAGGAACTTGACTTATAACTTGGAAACAAGGAGTGGGACCTAGTTCATACAAAGGGTCAGCATGAGGATCTGTTAGCGGAGAACGAGAAGATGAAGACTGATGTGGAGAAGTTAAAAGATGACTTAAAAGAGGAGTCAGCTAAGCGTGCAAGGGCAAAGGACGCTTGGATGAAGGCGACTCAGCGTGCAGACCGTGATGAAGCCAAGGTTCAAATAAAGAAGGCCAAGATGAATGAAATGGATTATGCCTTTCATTCTGCGATTGATAGGGCCTAGGATTGAGTCTTTTACTACCCACCTCAGTTTGAAGACTCACCGTGGTTTGTGATGGATCGTATGACGGTGTATCGTATTATGGAGGAAGAGCGTAGAGAAGCCTCTCGACGTCTTAATATGCCCAGATAGAAAGAATAAGAATAATAATGATATGTGACTAAGTATATGAATGAATAAATTGTGAATCTCTTATTATGAGATAAATAAAGGGATGATATGGGAATGTAATCCTAAACCTTATCTAGTTCAGGAAAATGGATGTTAATAGCATATATGCTATCCTTATTATGTTTTAAAACGTTATGGATGAATAAAATATCAAAGTTATTTCAAATGTTATCTGTTATAGCTTTAATCATAGAATGTTTAAGTTAAACTTCAAATACTCAAGAAGCTGAATAATGAATTAATAAACGTATATTTTAAAAGAAAATGCCTCCTAGAAGAAGACAACCACGTCAACAACCACCTCATGAGGGGTCTACTAACAATAATAACGAGTCCAAGGCTAACCCGGTTCAATAGTTGATGACCTTGTTAACGAGAGCACTTGCGAATCAATCACAAGCTTATGTCATGACCTTCAAGGATTTCAAAGCGATTGGACCACCACGATTTCAAGGATCTGTGAATCTAGTCAAAGCTCAAACCTGGATCATGAAAATGGAGAAGGTGTTTGACGTTGCTAGAGTCAACGAGGATCAAAAGACTGCGTTCGCAACATTCATGCTGAAGTCAGAAGCTAGCTACTGGTGGCAGACAAATAAGGTTCGTGGGGGACAAGGAATATTAGCATAGGATAGATTTAAAGAGATGTTTTTCGAGATGAACTTTCCAGTGAGTTCTCGGAATTAGTTGGAGGTTTAATTTTTGGAGCTGAAATAAGGAACCATGACTGTACCAGAATATGCTGCGAAGTTTAATGAGTTGGCAAGGTTTGCCACTTATCAAGTTAATACTGATGAGCGTAAGGCAAGAAGGTTTGAACAAGGGTTGAAGCCCTGGATTTATAGCAAGGTTTCAATGTTCCAGTTAACACATTTGTGGTTGTACTGGAAAAGGCAATTATCGCAGAGGGTGGAAGCGATGCCTTAACCAAGTACAACCAAGAACAGAAGAAGAGAAAGAATGAGAATGAAAACAAGGCTGGTGGAAGTAGTAATGGAAGTAACAATCAGAAGAGGAAGTGGAGTGAGAATTCGACTACGGGAGGACAACAAGAAAGTCAACAAAAGAAGAAGTTTGAAGCTTGTGCTACTTGTGGGAAGAACCATACTGGGTTATGTTTAAAAGGTAAAAGGGTGTGTTTCAATTGTGGTTAGGAGGGACACATTGTACCAAACTGTTTTAGCCCAAAGAAAGGAGCATGTTTCACTTGTGGTTCAAAGGATCACATGGCTCGTGATTGCCCTAGAAAGACAGCGAGAAGTGCAAGTGGAGGAAAGGTAAACAACGGTGGTGGTACATTAACTATCAATGGACCAGCAAAATCAAGCCGACCTACCGCGAGGACTTTCAATATGACCGTGCAGGATGCTGTGCAGTCTAAGGATGTGGTGTCAGGTATCATTTCGATTAATGGTATTAATGCTTATATTGTAGCATCCCCAAATCCTGGTCCTAATCACCAAAGATCTGGTATACTATTTCTATAACTATTGCGGAAGATATAAACATAAATTGTTTATACATTAAACATTAAACATTATTCCCATGGTCGAAAACCTTCACATAATACCTGAATCAATATTCTATCTAACAAACAAAGTTATTATTATACATTACTATTGCAAATCTAACTGCACACATAATTCCCAAGCTGTACTTGTCTTTGACCTTTCTTTGTATCCGAAGTATTCGCCTAATCTGCAAGTGTTTATCATGATATAACAAGGGTGAGCAATAAATTTTCCCAGCAAGTATAAGTTTAATTGAGAATATATCATGATTGAAAGAATTTGAATAACAACTGGCTAACATTCAACAATATAATTGTGAACTAGCATGAACAAACTTTCATAGCTGAACGAACATTGAACATAAACAAATATATCTGAACCAGATGATAATGAAGGTGATCAGCCTTTCATACCTGATGAATACATGCAATATGCACAGAGTGCGATTAAATAATTTATAGACATGGCAATCAGCAATGATTAACCACAAACATATTTGAATGAAACAACTCGAGGTCGAGTTAAGAAAAACTTGCCTGTTCGGTTGATTACTGTTACACAATTTATTTAGCTTTATCCGAAGAACCTAATATTGATAATATGGGTCTCACAAGTTAGAATAATATCATCACAATATAGTACTATTATATATATTCATAGAATAACCTAAACATATAACACATAACCCTATAAGTATATACAACACATAAGACTTAATATCAAGTCAAACTATTTCAGTTTGAATTGAATTCGGCACAATTCTGACATCCCGACGTCCTAGTTGGACAATTCTCGAGCCTATTAATCATAAGACTCGGTCTAAACACTTAACAATTATCTTACATAATTTATTATCAATAAAAAAATATTTTTCATAAGCTCGTAATAATTTTTAGATAATTATTACCATTTATCATAAATTTTCAATCATTAATATCATATTTATATGAATTAAACACCACAATATTCTATTATCATTAATACTTATTTATTATCAAATATTAATGAAATTCTCAATATAATATTATAATATATTTATAATATCACAAAATATTTTTAATATTTAAAATTATATTTATATAATTTTAAAGCGATTAAATCCATTATCAGATAATTACCATTAGTACTAAAATATTAATGTTTTTCATATCAAAATATCAAAAGTTATATTTTATAACTTAAAATATTTTTATAACACCTAATTCATTTTTATATGATTTTTAAATCATTAATTACATTTTCCATAATTTATTTATTAAATAACTTAATTACCATTAATAATAAATTATTAATAAAATTCATCACAAAATATTAAAAGTCATCAAAAATAACTTAAAATATTTTCTAACACCATAATATATTTTTAAATGATTTTCATGTATTAAAATCATTTTTAAATAATTTATTTAATATTATAATTAAATAAATTAAATACCATTAATATTCCAAAATATTAAATATATATGAAATATATTCAAAATTATTAAAACCCATTTTTAGGCTTTAAAATAATTTTTAGGAATTTATTTTGTATTTTAATAATTTAAAACTATTTTTCTATTTATTAAATAAAATAATTAATTTTGAAAAATAAATTATCGCAAAAGGGCCCTATAGCGACAGAACCGTCGTTATAGGTGTTCTTGAGTGTTCTTGGCAAAAAGAGATCTTCAGTTATCGATTATCTGAGGTACCTACTACTTTGTGGGGTTGTAAATATTTGATCCTTAAGTTTTAAAAATTTGGTATACGTATTATTGTTGTAATCTTGATGTAGTCTACTGACCTAAACCAATTTCATGGCTAACATGCATCATATCAGAGAGATATTGGCCATCAAATTTCATGTCAGAGGCTGTTCTTTATTTCTGGGTTTTCCAAAAATGAAGAACAACTCATAGTGTCTATTTTGAGCCCTTGAATCTATGCTTTACAAGATTACTTTGTATGATATAATGGATCTATCTTGTAGTCCGGATGTGAGGGAACATTTAAATATTATTAAATCATCATAACAATATCACAATCACAAGATTCAAGTCGGTTTAACCTTGTCAGAGAAAACGGGTCTTAAAGATTTGTTCTTCAGGCAGACTAGTCAACCTACTTTTACCACGATTATTTTCGATCCTAGTCATAATCTGAGTAATCTAAAGGCATGATTGTGTAGTCCTTATATCAGACTACAACATCAAAACAACAAATGGGTCAAAATAGCAAACACATGCAAGATCAGAGGCCTTGAAAGTGCTTGTCAGACTTTTCTAGGTAATCTGGGTTACCCATATTCCAGTTTTTGTGATCGGTTAACGTACTTTGACTGCTTATAACTTGCAATCTAAACATGATATGGGCTTGATTCAAATTCTAGATCATAGTCCACATGGCATAGAATAGATCCATAACTTAAAACACAACAAACCATAAACAGGGAAGGATCTAAGGCCTCTGACATTCGCTTGTCAGATAACTAATTAGGGTTCTAAGTTAGTTTTGAAATCTTGATTTTCATGCATTTAGATGTTATAGATCTAAGATATTACCACCCAGATCACTCAATAACATCCTAATACACAACTTAAAATAACAAATCATAACATCTAACATCAAATCACATGATTTCTAAGTTTAGGGTTTTTATACCTTTCTATCTTTGATCTTTGATTCTGATCTTACTGATCTGATCTTGGGAGGGTAACACATGATCATGGCTTATCTTTTAGTCTCACTCTCTCTTAAAATTTAGAAAATATAGAGAGAGAAAGTCTTGGCAAGTATGCTAAGTAAAGTAAGTTACTTTACTTACTTCTTAACATTAATATATTAGACTATGTATAAGGCTGATGATAGGGGGCAAGATGGCTGAGATGTTAGATATATGGAACATGCTAGACCTAGGGTTGGTGAACAACTACAAGTAGGGCAATATTCACACACTAACTAATAAAAAATGCAAAAAGGGCACTATGGTCATTTGGAATTTAATTTTAATGTCAAACTAGTAATCTTGGCTAACCCTTGGGATTTGACCCTTAGGGTTTAACCCTAAGGTTTTACTAATTTGATTTTCAAAGATTTCTAAGTATAGCCAAAAATGAAAATTTTAGTTACTAAAATGTAAATTAGGGTTTCCTAATTAAATTAGGTTTCCTAAGTTTCTAATTTACAAATTAGGGTTTTTAACTAATTTGTTAGGTTTTACCCTAATTAATTTTGTAATTAATACACTTAAGCCTTTACAATTATCCTTTGAACCCCAAATTAGGGTTTTAATATTTTGAATTAGGGTTTCAGATTCCCGAAACTGAGATTAGGGTTTCCAGAATCGGTATTAGGGTTTCTTATCAATCGTTAGGATTTTCTAAGTGAATGTTGACGTTCGAATATAATATTAGGGTTTGGACGCTGATATAATTAATCTGGTCAACTCTTGACCCTTAACCACATTCTGTACTCATATATAACCATACACACAGAGCATATACACATATACACATATACACTTAATACTGCAAGCCTTCACCAAATTTTTTTAAATTCACAAAATTCCTTCCCAGAAATCTCAAATATCCATTCCCTTATTTTTTGTCTAAGTCTAATAATTAACCTTTAATCCATCATTTAAGATTTAAATAATTTTCTAAATTTTCGGGTTGTCACATTCACCTATTCTTCTAAGAATTTTGTCCCCGAAATTCAACTTACACCTTATACCATGCACCATTCACCATTCATACACAGCATCACATGCTACCCAATACATCCCTCACAAGAGTAAAAGTTTTCAAATAGTGCTGAGGAGTTTTATAGACTATTGTCTGTCATTTTCGAAAAGGTTATATAGAAATTCATCCGCAAAACTGTCATACTTACAGACACATAGGGTAATTAGCCCGATATGCCCAATACTGGCCAAGTACTGTTGGTTGGAACAATTTTTCCCCGTTCCTTCTATCCCATCCGTCTCAGGCGCACAAAAATTTTCTTACCTCAGTCTTTGTCAAAATCCGCACCAAAAAAATTTGGTTCGGGAAAATTTTCAAAGAACGCTTAGAGTTTTCATAAACGTTGGTCTAGCCGAATCAAATAGCTTAGACTCATATCAATAATCAATTTCAAACGAAATATTAAGGTATAGCCAAAACCCCGTTGGCAAATTAAAATTTTGAAAATAGTTTGAAAATGACGTCATGATGTCGTACTATATTAACAGCCCGTTTGAGGATGCCATCATTATATAACTTTGTTTTAACACATCATACAATAGTGGAATAATGATTTTTAGATCGAATTCAACACTAAGTATTCCTGTATTTACAACTCCATTTTTTTTATCAATCTTGCACCAGGTTTCATGGTACATTAATGATAAATAAAACACATTTTGATGTTTCAATTCATTTTCTTCTAACCGAAACAATTAGCATAGACTTTTCTTTAAACCGTTCAAAAATCATTGCAAATCTATTTTATCATCTCAACAGGTAATGAGGTGTCGATGGCCCGAAGTCCACACATACACAATAGTCACTAGGAGTTGAGAATAAAAATTCATTTTCAAAAGCACATAGTGCGTATTTAGCTTGATGTGCAAAAAGTTCGAAGTCTAGCATAGCTAGGAGTTTTGGAAAACCTATGTCTCCACTAATGATCAATTGCTTAAACAGTCTATCTATTCCTATTATCCTCAAAACTCCATTCACACAAAACTATACCTAGTTCATCAAACTTTCCACACTTACAAGTTCAGGAACTTGCCACAATCATATGAGTTTAAGAACTTGTCTAGTCAGACCTTTGGCGTCCATTCGCTGAGGGGTTCATAAACATTTCATATAATTATGAGTCACGAACTTACCATAAGTATGAGTTTTAAGAACTCGTACTTAATCCTATTTTCTCTACCTATATCCTACCTATCTGTTATACACTTGAGAAAAGAATCACCTTCTCAACAGGTATATAGAAAATAGCGCGACACAGACATTTCAATAATTATAAGTTCCAGAACTAAGTGGTTTTTACACCAAGTACAATTCCCCGCATATAACAAGGAATCATACAACTCAGCTGCTGACATGAGTCCTCAATTGAAATCCCCACCTAATACTACAACCTTCTCAATACGAATTTCATTTAATCCGTATTTATAATCCTTTCCTGAATCTGTACCAATTCATAGTACAACTGACACAGAGAGATTTTGCCATAAACTTTTTAATCATTAGATTGATCCATATCAGATCACGGGGTGATCTCATCGTATATATTATGATTCATTTCTATACTATGATCATTTTGTTTTACGATCTCCTATCCCTGTACCCTTAGTATTTTAGACTCTATCTATTCACCATTACTGTTCACCTTTATTATCAGAGTTAGGGAACTCTATGTCTTTATAACCCGCCGAGATTCGTCTTTGAATCTTACTGACTTACTAACTCTATTTGAGTTAGACTAAATCCTAATCACTGCGGTTATTAGTCTCAGGTAACCCTACTTAAGGTTCATAACCAACAACTTTGATACCAACTGTAGCATCCCCAAATCCAGGTCCTAATCACCAAGGATCTGGTATACTATTTTTATAACTATTGCGGAAGATATAAACATAAATTGTTTATACATTAAACATTACACACTATTCCCAAGGTCGAGAACCTTCACATAATACCTGAATCAATATTCTATCTAACAAACAAAGTTATTATTATACATTACTATTATAAATCTAACTGCACACATAATTCCCAAGTTGTACTTGTCTTTGACCTTTCCTTGTATCTGAAGTATTCGCCAAATCTGCAAGTGTTTATCATGATATAGCAAAGGTGAGCAACAAATTTGCCCAACAAGTATAAGTTTAATTGAGAATATATCATGATTGAAAGAATTTGAATAACAGCTGGCTAACATTCAACAATATAATTGTGAACTAGCATGAACAAACTTTCATAGCTGAACGAACATTGAACATAAACAAATATATCTGAACCAGATGGTAATGAAGGTGATCAGCCTTTCATACCTGATGAATACATGTAATATGCATGGAGTGCGACTAAACAATTTATAGACATGACAATCAACAATGATTAATGTTACCTCTTTTTCAGTTCTGATAAAAGAGCTCTAACTCATGCAAGCATACATGTGTCAACAAGTAATACAGAGTAAGTAGAGTATCGATCCCACAGAGAAAGTTGTCAAATTTAAACTACTATGCATCAATTAAATCACTATATTTATATGCTTAGACTAGCAACTATATTGGTGAAATAATCTAATTATAAATAACAACTAAAACAAGAATAATAATGGAATAAACCAAATCTAGAAATAATGGGATCCTAACTTCATTTAATACTTCATCTAATTACCACTATCATGCAAGAATTATCCACATTTCACAGGAAAATAGCCAAGAGCACTAATAGAGTCATAGCCATTTTTCAATGCACTATGACCTACTTACACAGCATCCACAAATGATAGACTCCATGTAATCATCAATATAACCAAAATCACTATATATACATGTGAAATTGCAATCATCTTGAATTTAAGCACAAGCCCTTATTTTAACTCATACGGTGAATAAGTATATATACATCTCATTCACGAAATACACAAGCCATATAAAATGACCCCATATATGTATCTTTATCATGATTACTGATCCATACTTGCATGTTCATTGTCAATTCCATTCAAGATTGAACGAATGGTGATCAAGCATTCATACATGCAAAACAATCATAATAGAAATCCCATATGATATGTAAAATAGCCCCAGCAATCAAGCATGCAACTAAACTACATATTAAAATCCGTTAGAATCCCATAATGGAGTTTAGTTCATGACTGAACCAAAAGCCATTATGGGATCAAAGCTAAACATGATTAACAAGCAAACAATTGAAAGATGAAGGATAGAACGATCAAACTCAATTTCAGATTGAAAACCAAAGTCAACGATCAGCTCCTCATAAAGATTCGGTTAAACAATAATAAAATCCTGATGACGAGAAAATCCCAAGAAGAATTAGAAAGGATGGAGTTTTGGCCGTTCTTCTTTGGAATCTCTCCCGATGTGTAAACCCAGTTTACGATATGAAAATACGTCAAAAGTAATCAATGTTATTTTTCGACACCGATCGAGATATCATTTTAAATCGATTCTAACCTTTTAAAATTGGAAATTAAAATAAAACAAATCGGCATCTTGACCATCATCGCGGCATGGCGTGCCCCTCCGATGTATTCCTCGCGCTGGCCTTGAGACTTGTAGTATGTAAAGTTATGCAGTAGGGCTCTCTGGCGTAAGCGCGATCCTCAAGCTTTATTCTCTGCATGTGACCACTGGTAAGAAAGCGGCTCCTGCGGTTTGTACTCTAGTTACGGTTACGTAAATGCTCATTGCTTCATCGCTACTTGTTCATTCTTTTCCTTGCTTGATCTCCTTGCTCCATTATACCTTCATTATCATGCATCCGTCAACCTCATGCCATCTACATCAGCCTCATGCCATCTAGCACCACCAAACTATGCCATTTCCTGCAATTGTTCCACCAAAGGAGTTCTAAATATATGCAATGCAAAATAACATGAAATGCAACTAAAACATACTAGAATGTACTTGAGTTGGGCATAACTCGCGTAAATTGATATCCAATAAGTAGGTGTAAAACCCACTTATCAAATACCCCCAAACTTGAACTATTGCTTGCCCTCAAGCAATGCATGCTAAATAACAATGACAATGCAAAAGAAATACTATGCAGCTAAATTACTATGCAGACATCATTCCAACTTAAACAGAATTTCAGCCCAAAATGCCTCAGTGAATTATCCAGATTCAAGAATACAAGTTCAAACTAAACTATGGTCATAACAACATACACTCAGATAATTCATACATGCTATAGAGATGTTGTGTGTGTGTATAGTGTTCACCAAAACTTGATTCAAGCAAAGAATACACATGCTAAACTGCTCAAAACAGAAAATTATAGTCTAAATTAAAAATCATGTATACTCATGCAACGAAGACTGTTCCAACATATCCACACAAACTAAGGTCCAACGATGGGCTTTACTACTTTATTGATACTCACGAGGGCTATTTTCGCTATTTCCCGCTGTGTTTATTGCTATTTTTCTTTTCTTTTTCTCTTTTTTTTTTCACATGACTGTGCAATGCCTTATTCCATTAGGCAACACTGCTACCCCTTAGCGAGCTTTCAACCAACGACTCCCAGACCATAAAAGACCTTAGGGCGCTAGGTGTAGAGACAATCCCCTCGGGCGTACTTACTCAAGTAGTCAGGGCCCCGAAATAAGACTAGCCACGTTACTGTTATTTGATTTTTTTTATACATAGCAGACCTATGTTTTCCTAAAGTTTGAATGTCAATGTTTCATACAGTCTACATGCATGTTCCACATATTTCTCTTTTTAAAACTACATTTTCTAACAAGCAATGCAACACATAATTCTTATACCTGCAAGTGATTGTGAACACATCCGTTCAAACCGAAAGCATTTAAATAGCAACATGAATTCCATCGTGTAAACATTATAACTACGTTCATGTTATCCAATATACTCTAAAATCCTTCACAATTCACTATCATCATTGGCTAGGCAAGAATTTCTATAAAGCAAGAATTTTTGTGAGACATGCAAACTAACTAAAACAAAAAAATTTCTATCACATAAAACAAATAAACTTAAAATGCATAATTTTAAACTGATCATGCAAAAACTAAACTACATGCTACTATACTACTTCCCAATACCCCCAAACTTAAAGTATTCGATGCCCCATTGAATGAAGGTAAAGGTACAAGAGAACTCCCCTAAATGATGGTGTACCACCCTCCCCGGGTGGTGAATGCGGTGGTGGATAAGGCACCGTGGTCCCGAACTGAGGCCACTCTAGCATTGTTCCTTGCTGTGCAAAGGCCTCGGCAAGCGATCGCGTGAGACCAGTGGCAAAAGCTCCAAAATTATCATACATGGCGTCGACTTTTCGCTCCAACCTTCGGAGCTGGCGATCACCATGAACAGTGTGTGCTTGGGTGGATGGACCTGCTTCTTCTATCAGAAATTTCTTCATGCGGTGGTTACGGAAATGGTAGGAGAATAAATCCTCTACCATGCGGATGCGGTTCACCACCTGCCCAATCTTTGAATTTTGCAATGGTGGCGTGAGTGATGTCTTGGCTCGGGTTTTGCATCTGTTCATTGTCCCAAGTGCATCCCTGCTGAACACATAGCATAGCTACAATGGATGAGTGTGGAATGCTCCCTGTAGTGCTGCCCCGCAGATACCACAATATGTTTTGGTGGATGAGATGACCCACATCGATATATTTTCCGGTGATTATGCCCCACAGAATTATGTCCCTCTCCGTTGTAATCTCATGTTGATGCGATGACGGTAATAGCTTGGCACAAATAAACAAATTCCACGCCTTTGCATATCGATTGTAGTGTGGTGGAATATCGAGGTCGATTCATGCCGACTTTGTATGTCCATTTTGTGCTTGCACGCACAACTTCATGAATAACCAATTCCAAGTCCGGTTTGTAAATGTGTGCCCTGTGATCCAATTACGGTAGCTCTTGGTGGTGTGTCTGCGGTGATTGAAAAATGGCTCACGATGGCAGGTGGTCGATAATCTATTTCAAAACCGTGGACCAGAGATATACCGCTCATAGTGCTTTCGCATTAGCATAAAATTCCCAGACTATGCCCATCAGAATTGGCATAGGAGTCGCAGCCAAGCCAGTCCATCCTCGTTCTCGAATCATGGCACACAACTGACCATCTTGGTCCTCAGGTTTGAAACCTCTTTCTTTCATAAAGGTTTTGGTAACGATTCTGTAGTACTCCTGCTGGGCTTCCAAATCCAGAAACTTGGTGTGATTAACCACATCCTCCCCTTGACTGCCAGAGGAAGATGAAGAAGAGGATGAAGCTGAGCGAGCTCTTTTCGGACCCATTTGCAAATAATTGAGCGAGAATGCAGATGAAATTACTGAGAGTGAATGAGAACTTGTGATGTGATAACCTTGAACTTATTTACGCCAACCAAATCGAACGCTAGCTTTATAGCAGTGGATGAGAGCGTGGGTATGGGCCTTGAACGTGGAGATGATCGTGGGAATGTAATGGAGAGATGTATGGCTTCAATTTGTAACTGATAGAGAGAAGGAGACGTGCGTTATGGAGACTGAAAGAATTTTGCTTCTGTTATGATATCAAATAAGAGTCCAAATGGTCCCCAACACATTTTAAAAATTTTTAAAAGCGCTTCGATCCGGTGTCGCACATGGCAGCGTGAGAATTGATGTGGTTCACGCATGCGGGCGGCATGAAAGTGGTATTCTTCGGTCGATATGTGTGGCCTTGTGCAGCGCGATCTTGTGATGTGTTCATCGCGTGAAATTGTAATCATACTAAATTTAAGCACAAGCCCTTATTTTAACTCATACGGTGAATAAGTATATGTCTATCTCATTCACGAAATACACTGAAAGCCATATAAAATGACCCATATATGTATCTTTGTCATGATTATAGTCCATACTTGCATGTTCATTGTCAATTCCATGCAAGTACTGAAATGAATGGTGATCAAGCATTCATACATGCAAAACAATCATAATAGAAATCCCATATGATATGTAAAACAACCCCAGCAATCAAGCATGCAACTAAACTACATATTAAAATCCGTTAGAATCCCATAATGGAGTTTAGTTCATGACTGAACCAAAAGCCATTATGAGATCAAAGCTAAACATGATTAACAAGCAAACAATTTAAAGATGAAGGATAGAACGATCAAACTCAATTGCAGATTGAAAACCAAAGTCAACGATCAACTCCTCATAAAGATCCAGTTAAATAATAATAAAAATCCACAATGACAGAAAATCCCATGAAGAATTAGAAAGGATGGAGTTTTGGCTTCGTTCTTCGTTGGAATCTCTCCCAATGTGTAAACCCTAGTTACGATGTGAAAATACGTCAAAAGTAATCAATGTTGTTTTCTGACACCAGTCAGATATCGTTTTAAATCAATTACAACCTTTTAAAATTGGAAATTAAAATAAAACAAATCGGTTGGTTTTCCCGACTTGCTTGTGACGCCAGCGCCCCTCGATGTATTCTCGCGGTATGGAGACTTGTAATGTAAAGTTATGCAGTAGGGCTCTCAGCGAGCGTCGTCCTCAGCTTTGATACGCGCGCACGCTCGACTCCTACAATTTGTACTACGGTTCTTATCTGTCATTGCCATCGCTACTTGTTCATTCTTTTCCTTGCTTGGTCTCCTTGCTCCATTATACCTTCATTATCATGCATCCGTCAACCTAATGCCATCTACATCAGCCTCATGCCATCTAGCACCACCAAACTATGCCATTTCCTGTAATTGTTCCAGCAAAGGAGTTCTAAATATATGCAATGCAAAATAACATGAAATCCAACTAAAACATACTAGAATGTACTTGAGTTGGGAAAAATTTGCGTAAATTGATATCCAATAAGTAGGTGTAAACCCCACTTATAAATTAACCACAAGCATATTTGAATGAAACAACTCGAGGTCGAGTTAAGAAAAACTTGTCTGTTCGGTTGATTACTGTTACAAAATTTATTTATCTTTATCCAAAGAACCTAATATTGATAATATGGGTCTCACAAGTTAGAATAATATCATCACCGTATAGTACTATTATATATATTCATAGAATAACCTAAACACATAACACATAACCCTATAAGTATATACAACATATAAGACTTAGTATCAAGTCAAACGTAATAATTTTCAGATAATTATTACCATTTATCATAATTTTTCTATCATTAATATCATATTTATATTAATTAAACACCACAATATTCTATTATCATTACTATTTATTTATTATCAAATATTAATGAAATTCTCAATATAATATTATAATATATTTATAATATCACAAAGTATTTTTAATAATTTGAAATCATATTTATATGATTTTAAAGCGATTAAATCCATTATTCGATAATTACCATTAATACTAAAATATTAATGTTTTTCATATAAAAATATCAAAAGTTATATTTTATAACTTAAATATTTTTATAACACTTAATTATTTTTATATGATTTTTAAATCATTAATTCTATTTTCTATAATTTATTTAATTCATTTATTAAATAAATTAATTACCATTAATAATAAATTATTAATGAAATTCATCACAAAATAATAAAAGTCATCAAAAATAACTTAAAATATTTTCTAACACCATAATATATTTTTAAATGATTTTTATGTATTAAAATCATTTTAAATAATTTATTTAATATTATAATTAAATAAATTAAATATCATTAATATTCAAAAATATTAAATATATATGAAATTTATTCAAAATTATTAAAAACCCATTTTTAGGCTTTAAATAATTTTTAGGAATTTATTTTGTATTTTTAATAATTTAAAAATATTTTTTTCTTTTTATTAAATAAAATAATTAATTTTGAAAAATAAACTGTCGCAAAAGGACCCTATAGCGACAGAACCGTCGCTATAGGTGTTCTTGAGTGTTCTTGGCAAAAACCTAGATCTTCATGTCAATATACAGGGTACCTACTTTGACCGATTGTAAATATTTGATCTTTAAGTTTATGTGCTGGTATCTTTGTTAATGTTGTAGTACTGATGTAGTACTACAACCCTAAACCAATTTCATGGCCAACATGCATCATATCAGAGAGATATTGGCCATCAAATTTCATGTCAGAGGCTGTTCTTCATTTCTGGGTTTTCCAGAAATGAAGAACAGCTCATGATGTTTACTTTGAGCCCTTGAATCTATGCTTTCCAAGCTTACTTTGTATGATATAATGCTTCTATCTTGTAGTCCGGATGTCAGGGAACATTCATATATTATCATATCATCATAACAATATCACAATCACAAGATTCAAGCCGGTTAAACCTTGTCAGAAAAAACAGGTCTTGAAGAATCTGGGTTTTCTAGATTTGTTCTTCAGGCAGACTGGTCAACCTACTTTGACCACGATTATTTTCGATCCTAATCATGATCTGGGTAATCTAAAGGCATGATTATATAGTCCTTATATCAGACTACAACATCAAAACAACAAATGGGTCAAAATAGCAAACACATGCAAGATCAGAGGCCTTAAAAGTGCTTGTCAGACTTTTTTGGGTAATCTGGGTTACCCTGATTCCAGTTTTCGTGATCGGTTAACATACTTTGACTGCTTATAACTTGCAATCTAAACATGATCTGGGCTTGATTCAAGTTCTAGATCATAGTCCACATGACATTGAACAGATCCATAACTTAAAACACAACAAACCAAAAATAGGGAAGGATCTAAGGCCTCTGACATTCGCTTGTCAGACAACAAATTAGGGTTCTAAGTTAGTTTTGAAAACTTGATTTTCGTGCATTTAGATGTTATGGATCTAAGATATTACAACCCAGACAACTCAATAACATCTTAATACACAACTTAAAACAACAAATCATAACATCTAATATCAAATCACATGATTTCTAAGTTTAGGGTTTTTATACCTTTCTAGCTTTGATCCTTGATTCTGATCTTGCCGATCTGATCTTGGGATGCTAACACATGATCATGGCTTATCTTTTGGTCTCACTCTCACTCAAAATTTAGAAAATATATAGAGAGAAAGTCTTGGCAAGTATGCTAAGTAAAGTAAGTTACTTTACTTACTTCTTAACATTAATATATTAGATTCAATGTATAAGGCTGATGATAGGGGGCAAGATGGTTGAGATGTTAGATATAAGGCACATGCTAGACCTAGGGTTGGTGAACAACCACAAGTAGGGCAAGATTCACACACTATCTAATAAAAAAAATGTAAAAAGGGCACTATGGTCATTTGGCATTTAATTTTAATGGCAAACTAGTAATCTTGGCTAACCCTTAGGGTTTAACCCTAAGGTTTAACCAATTTGATTTTCAATGATTTCTAAGTATAGTCAAAAATGAAAATTTTAGTTACTAAAATCTAAATTAGGGTTTTCTAATTAAATTAGGTTTCCTAATCACTTAGGACTTATAATTAGGATTAATATTTCCTAATTAACATAAAACTTTCTTAATTAGCAATTAGGGTTTTTAATTAGCAATTAGGGTTCCTAATTTTGCAATTAGGGTTCCTAATTTACAAATTAGGGTTTTTAATTAATTTCTTAGGTTTTACCCTAATTAAGTTTTGTAATTAATACACTTAAGCCTTTGCAATTATCCTTTGAACCCCCAAATTAGGGTTTTAATATTCCAAATTAGGGTTTCATATTTTCGAAACTGAGATTAGGGTTTCTAGAACTAGTATTAGGGTTTTTTAATCAATAGTTAGGGTTTTCTAACTGAACGTTGACGTTTGAATATAATATTAGGGTTTGGACACTGATATAATTTATCTGGTCAACCCTTGACCCTTAACCACATTCTGTACTCATATATAACCATACACACAGAGCATATACACTTAATACTGCAAGCCTTCACCAAAATTTTTTAAATTCACAAAATTTCTTCCCAGAAATCTCAAATCCATTCACTTATTTTCTGTCTTGGTCTAATATTTAACCTTTAATCCATCATTTAAGATTTAAATAATTTTCTAAATTCTTGGGTTGTCATATATGTGCTATTTGATTCGGGTGCTACTTGTTCATTTATATCCGATGAATTTGCTCAGAATTTAGATTTTCCTCAGGAAGAATTAGATTATCCTTTAAGCATAGAAATTGCGAATAGGGAGGTGATTCCTGTTAGATTTATATATAAGAATTGTAGAGTGGTTATAAAGGGTCATGAGATGATGGTAGATTTAATACCAATTAAACTTGTGGAGTTTGATGTTATACTGGGAATGGATTGGTTATTCAATTACGGAGCAGTAATTGATTTTTAAAGGAAATGTGTAAATCTTATGACTCCGTCAAAGGTAGTGTTTTATGGCAGTAAGTCACCTCGACAAGCAAGTTGTCTGACGCAAGCCAAGAAGTTGTTGAGACAAGGATGTGTAGGATACTTAGCCTACATAGTCGATACATAGAAGAAGAGTGTAAAGTTAGAAGAGATACCGGTCATAAGAGATTTTGCAGACGTATTTCCAGACGATTTGCTGGGACTTCCGCCGGATCGTGAAATCGAGTTCGTAATTGACTTACTACCAGGAACAGCCCTGGTATCTAAAGCACCATACGGAATGGCTCCAGTAGAGATGAAATAGTTGATGGTGCAGTAGCAAGAATTGCTCGACAAGAAGTATATCCAGTCGAGTGTATCGCTACGAGGAGCGTCGGTGTTGTTTGTTAAGAAGAAAGATGGATCGATGCGGCTCTGCATTGCTTACCGAGAATTGAATAAGGTCACGATTAAGAATAAGTATCCGTTACCGAGAATCGATGATTTGTTCGATTAATTAAAGGGAGCGAGATATTTCTCAAAGATAGACTTGAGGAGTGGTTATCATCAGTTGAAGGTGAGGCCAGAAGATGTACCGAAGATGGCATTCAGAACTCTGTATGGTCATTACGAGTTTTTGGTTATGTCTTTTGGTTTAACCAATGCACCTGCAGCGTTCATGGATTTGATGAACAGGGTGTTTAAACCATTCTTAGACAACTTTGTGGTGGTGTTTATTGATGATATATTGGTGTATTCAAAACCAAGGAGGAACATGTTGAACACTTAAGAGTGATGTTGGAGACATTGAGAAAAGAGAAGTTGTATGCTAAATTCTCAAAATGTGAGTTTTGGTTGGAACATGTACAGTTTCTTGGGCACGTAATTGATAAGGACGGAATTTCGGTAGATCCATCAAAAGTTGAAGCTATAATAAACTGGGATCAGCCGAAGACACCGTCAGAAGTAAGGGGTTTCTTGGGATTAGCAGGCTACTATATGCGTTTTATTCAACACTTTTCCAAAATCGCGACTCCGTTGATGAATTTAACTAGGAAGGCAGTTAAGTTTGTCTGGACGGAGAAGTGTGAGGAAAGTTTTCGAGAATTAAAGAAGAGGTTGAGTTCAACATCTATGTTGTCATTCCCTGATGATATAGGGAATTTTGTGGTGTATAGTGACGCATCGCATAAAGA
This sequence comes from Panax quinquefolius, assembly GCA_020205615.1. Lineage (NCBI taxonomy): Eukaryota > Viridiplantae > Streptophyta > Magnoliopsida > Apiales > Araliaceae > Panax > Panax quinquefolius. The sequence continues at coordinate 11,350,228 of CM035168.1, read as the reverse complement.
AATAGGTTGCGTGCTTATGCAGAACGACAGAGTTATTGCGTATGCATCACGTCAATTGAAAGATTACAAGAAAGGGTATCAAACTCATGACTTAGAGTTGGCTGCGGTGGTGTTTGCTTTAAAGATTTGGAGACATTATCTATATGGAGAGAGGTGTGAGATATATACCGACCATAAAAGTCTGAAGTATATCTTTACATATAAATATTTAAATATGAGGCAAAGAAGATGGTTGGAGTTGATTAAAGACTATGATTGCGAGATTTTCTATCATCCCGAAAAGGCGAATGTTGATGCTGATGCTTTAAGTAGGAAGGGACGGGAGAAGTTAATGATGTTGACTGCTCAGGAGAAGCTAGTGTTAGAAATGACTAAGATGGAGTTGGAAATTAAATATCCGACAGAATCAGACGAAAAATTATTCTAGATGGGAAACGGTTCAACGTTGTTAGATAAGGTGAAGAATGCGCAACTTCAGGATAAGAACTGTGAAGAGATAAGAAGAAAAGTATCTAAAGGTGAGGAAAACAAATTTAAAATTGATTCGAAAGGGTTACTTCGATTCGAAGGAAGAATTTGGGTTCTGCCAGTACCGAAAGTTAAAGAGGAAATTCTGAGTGAAGACGAAAATGTACCATGATCTTAGACATCATTTTCTGGTGGCCGAATATAAAAAAAGGATGTGGCTGAGTGTGTGGCGAAATGCTTAACGTATCAGAAAGTTAAAGCAGAACATCAAAGGCCAAGCAGATTATTGCAACCGTTGGAGATACCGGAATGGAAATGGGAACATATCACAATGGATTTTGTGGTAGGTCTTCCAACGACTTAGCAAGGTTTCGATGCCATCTGGGTGATTGTAGATTGATTGACAAAGTCGGCACACTTTTTGCCAATCAAGATTAGATTTAACCTAGATCGGTTGGCAAAATTATACGTGAAGGAAATTGTTTCAAGACACGGTGTCCCGGTGTTCATTGTATCAGACAGAGATCCACATTTCACATCAAATTTCTGAAAACGACTACAAGAATGCTTGGGAACACAATTAAGAATAAGCACAGCGTATCATCCACAAACCGACGGACAGAGTGAGAGAACCATCCAGACACTAGAGGATATGCTCAGAGCATGTATTATAGATTTCAAGGAAATTGGGATGACCATCTACCATTGGTTAAATTTGCCTATAATAATAGTTATCACGCGAGTATTGGCATGCTGCCTTATGAAGCATTGTACGACAAGAAATGCAGAACTCCATTATGCTGGGATTAGATAGGTGAACGTCAGCTATTGGGTCCAGAGTTGGTACAACAAACTATCGAGATCATCAAGGTGATTCGAGCAAGATTGATAGCTGCACAAGATAGACAGAAGAAATATGTCGATCAACACTGAAAAAATCGAGAATTCGATATCGATAGTTTGGTTTTCTTGAAAATGTCTCCCTGGAAGGGGAAAATTCGGTTTGGCAAAAAGGAGAAATTAAGTCCTAGGTTTATAGGACCTTTTGAAGTGCTTCGACGAGTTGGTGAAGTGGCGTACGAGGTAGATTTACCTCCGGAATTAGAACATATTCATAATATTTTTCATGTCTCGGTATTGAGTCCATATAAGCCTGATTATAAGCATATCGTAGAATATGAGCCATTACTGTAAGACCCCAACTTTTATGAATAAAGAATAATTTTCTCGAAATATATTTTTGAATATTATGGTGTGGATTTGATATAATGTTATAGTTATGGGTAATATTTACAAATTTTGTAAAGTAAAGCAAGTGGTTATATAATATTCGATTAATTAGGGAATATTCGTTTTAACAGGGAATATTAAATGCGGCGACACAATCATTAGTGGACCCATATGCGGAAGTATTGTCGTAGTTAGAAAAGCGACATAATTATCTTTTTAAAAATAACGGCGGAAGTTTTACCGTTAAACCGTTGAACTACCCGGTAGTAAAAGAAATGCGAATCTGGCGTGGTTGCATAAGTAGCACACGGTATTGATTATTGATGCTTACGTGAGAAGTCACTCGGTTATACTCAATTATTCCTACGATGAATTGATATCTCTCATATTATTGATTCGATTATTGTCACACAATTATCATCTCTGCATAATATGATATATTATTAAATCAATAATTGAGGCGACAAAATTATTCATATTATTAAATTGCAATATTTACAATGTCTCAGAAGTTACGTCGAGGAGAGGTTTGGTCATCTAATCAATTGCGCCTTGATAAGGAAAAATCCTTATCGAAAAGCCCCCTCTTTCCTGGGAACGACCTAGTTGTTAAATATTGTGAGTTATAATATTAATGATGAATAAGTTCGTGTTGATTGAAGATGAAATTGATAGTTCCATTGTGTTGGAATTATTAGTGTTAGTGAAAATCTACATTTATTTCGATATTAATTGATGTCTGAAAGTTTTACTGACCAGTCGGGTAATTAATCGAATAAATGAGTAATTAATTGCTATTAATTCACATGATTATAACTATTTGTTCACATGTGTGTACTATTGATTCACATTCTTGTACTATTAGGGGAGTTGGTGCAAGATTGATAATATTTGTATGACTAAGTTAAAAATGGAGGTATAGATGGAGGTACTATACTGTAATTTGTATTTTCACATGATTATAACTATTGATTCACATGATTGAACTATTGATTCACATTATTTACTATTAGGGGAGGTGGTGCAAGTTTGATAATATTTGCAGGACTAAATTAAAAATGAAAGAAAAGTTGAAGGTATTGTACTGTAATATTTTGAGCCCCAAAACGTGCAATTATCAAAACTATATTTTCCTATAAATAGAAGCTCATTCTTCATTTCTCACTAATTCACTAAAGCTGTAGAGCAATTATTATAGAGAGAAATTATAGAGAGAAAGAAGAAGAGAAGTCGCTACCTCTACTACTCCAAATATCCGGTTTTCTTTCTAAGGTAAAGGGTATTATTTTTTCGTATTCATGAAGAGAGCTTTTGTTATTCCATTCTTTATTATTACATTGAAATAACACATGCATAAGGATTCTATCACATGCATGGTGAATTCTTTGTTATTCCATTCTTTATTATTACATTTGGAATATCACATGCATGCGGATTACGCTAGACTGGTTCCATTCTTTATTATTCTCTTTGGAATAACTTGTATGCATGCGATTCTATCGCATACATAGTGAATTCTTTGTTATTCCATTCTTTATTATTACATTTGAAATATCACATGCGTGCGGATTACGCTAGACACTGGTTCCATTCTTTATTATTACATTGGAATATCACGTCTGCATGCGGATTACGTTAGACTTGGTTCCATTCTTTATTATTCATTTGGAATATCGTATGCATGCGGATTATTTAGCACTGGTTCCATCTTTATTTTTACGTGGGAATAACACATGCATGCGATTCATCGCATGCATGGTGAATTCTTACGTTATTCCATTCCTTATTATTTTGTTGGAATATCACATGCTGTGCGGATTACGCATTTGACACGGGTTCCATTCTCTATTATTCTTTTGGAATAACATACATGTGAATGATCACATGCATGGTGAATGATCCTTCGTATTCATTCTTTATTAAATTATGAAAATGATGCATACATGTGGATTACTGCATGGTGGTGAAAATCCATTTGCAGTTTCATATATTCTATGATACTCATTTGGTTAAAATTTTGGCTTCTATACTCCATGAAATTATTAAAATATCCTGGATATTTGCGCTTCATCCCGTATCTTTTCATGGAAATACTCTTCTGAGCATTCTTGAATTTTACTCCACAAAGCAGTATCATGTTGACAATTTGGATGTAATTGATTTCAAGATAAATTAACTTATAAATCTTTAAAATTTATTCTTGAACTTGTTTTATTGAATTATTATGTCATTGTCATCATTCTCATGCTTATATTGTGATGAAAGTCATCTTTAGCTTACGTGCATAGATTAACTTGGTATGATTATAACTAAGGATTATTCAATATAATTATGACCTGTAATGTTATAAATGATGTGGTAAAAGTCCTCAGTAGCCTGTAGTGCATTGATGGACAATTTTTGGGTATGATTATGACCGAGAATTATTCGGTATAGTCGTAATAGATTGATGATTTAATGAATATCATTGGCAGTAGTGCGGGGATGACTCGATGATGTGGTTTATTTATTGTTGAGTCTCGTGATAAAATTGATGAAAACATTTTAAATTATAGAAGATAGTAGATATCATGCTCTACTGACTCTTCTAATGGATTGCTTATTCCATTGCAGTTAAACTTGATGTCTATTGTATTTTATCGGTTTAACATTGTTGAAGAATAATGATAATTTATTCGCATTATCTTAGTCGTAATATTTCGTCTTTGGGCTAGTTGAGCTCACCCTTTCTTTCACCGTTCTCTTGAGGAAATGAGAACGTGGCAAAGGACTAATGTCGGGGGAGCGAGTGGCGGTCGGATGATAGCATTAGTAGTCCTCACTATTACATTAAATAGTGTGACAATAAATGTAATGAGGACTCCATTGAGTGTGGATATTGTCTAGATGACAATATTCTTATTAAAACTCTTAGATTATGTTTTATCGTATTTTACACGACTGTTGTATAATTAAGTTGTATTTGAATTTTGTACCATGTATTTGGTGACTCAAAATGGGTGATGTATACCTATTTTGGGGGCGTCACAGAATTCAATATTGGAGATCATGTGTTGTTACGTGGTTCTCCATAGAAAGGAGTTACAAGATTTGGTAAGAGAGGAAAGCTCAATCCTCGATTCATTGGCCCATTTTTAATCCTCGATCGAGTAGGAACTGTGGCCTATAGACTCGCCTTACCGCCAAGTATGTCTCATATTCATAACGTTTTTCACATATCTATGTTACGTAAATAGGTGAAAGACCAGAACCACATTATTGAATTAAAATAGACGAGATAGAGGAAGATTTAACATATGAATAGGTACCTGTTAAAATCTTGGATAAGAAGGATCATATTCTACGCTCTAAAGTTATACCTCAAGTCAAAGTTTTGTAGAGAAACCACGATGTTGAGGAGATGACACGGGAGTTAGAATCGAAATGAAATCAAGGTATCCTCACATCTTGACATACAGTGTATCGCACCCTAATTTCGAGGACGAAATTTTTCATAAGAAGGGAGGTTGTAAGACCCCAACTTTTATGAATAAAGAATAATTTTCTCGAAATATATTTTTAAATATTATGGTGTGGATTTGATATAATGTTATAGTTGTGGGTAATATTTATAAATTTTACAAAATAAGCAAGTGGTTATATAATATTTGATTGGTCGGGGAATATTCGTTTTAATAGGAAATATTCGCATTTACTCAAGACAATCATTAGTGGACCCCTAACGGAAGTATATGTCATAGTTAGAAATGACATAATTATCTTTTAAAAATAACGACGGAAGTTTTACCGTTAAACCGTTGAACTACCCGTTAATAAAAGTATAAGTAATCTGGCGTGGTTAAGTAGTAGTACTCAGATTGATTATTGATGCTTACGTGAGAAGTCACCAGTTATACTCAATTATTGCTACGATAATCTTTTGCATCATATCTCTCATATTATTGATTCGATTATTATCATAGTATCATATGAATAATATGATATATTATTAAATCAATAATTGAGACGACAAAGTTATTTATATTATTAAATTACAATATTTACAATGTACAGAAGTTACATCGAGGAGAGGTTTGGTCACTAATGCGGCCCAATTAAGAGAAATCCTTATCGAAAAGTCCCTCTTTCACGGGAGCCTAATTGGTTGTTAAATATTGTGAGTTATAATATTAATGATGAATAAATTCGTGTTGATTAAAGATGAAATTGATAGTTCCATTGTGTTGAAATTATTAGTGTTAGTGGAAATCTACATTTATTTTGATATTAATTGATGTCCTGGAAGTTTCTTGACTACGGTCGGGTAATTGTCGGATAAATGAGCAATTAATTGCTATTAATTCACATGATTATAACTATTTGTTCACATGTGTACTATTGATTCACATTCTTGTACTACTAGGGGAATTGGTGCAAGATTGATAATACTTGCATGACTAAGTTAAAAATGGAGGTATAGATGGAGGTACTATACTGTAATTTGTATTTTCACATGATTATAACTATTGATTCACATGATTGAACTATTGATTCACATTATTTACTATTAGGGGAGGTGGTGTAAGTTTGATAATACTTGCAGAACTAAATTAAAATTGAAAGAAAAGTTGAAGGTATTGTACTGTAATATTTTGAGCCCCAAAACGTGCAATTATCGAAACTATATTTTCCTATAAATAGAAGCTCATTCTTCCTTCATTTCTCACCAATTCACTAAAGCTTTAGAGTAATTATTATAGAGAGAAATTATAGAGAGAAAGAAGAAGAGAAGTCTACTACCTCTCTACTCCAGTATCCAATTTCTTTCTAAGGTAAGGGGTATTATTTCTTTCGTATTCATGAAGAGAGCTTTTGTTATTCCATTCTTTAATATTATGTTGGAATAACCTATCTGCCAAGCACCGCATACATGGTGAAATTCTTCTATTATTCCAATCTTTATTATTACATTGGAATAACTCATGCATAAGGATTCATATCGCACGTACGGTGAATTCTTTGATATTCCATTCTTTATTATTCATTGGAATATCCTGCATAAATGCGGATTACGCTAGACACGGTTCCATTCTTTATTATTACATTGGAATAACCATGCATGCGCTTCTATCGCATGCACGGTGAATTCTTTGTTATTCCATTCTTTATTATTTTGTTGAATATATCGCATGCGTGCGGATTACGTTAGACTTGGTTCCATTGTTTATTATTACATTGGAATAACACATGCATGCGATTACTATCGCATGCGTGGTGAATTCTTTTGTTATTCCATTCCTTATTATTTTGTTGGAATATCCTGTCTATGCGGATTACGCATGACCTGGTTCCATTCTTTATTATTTTGTTGGAATAACTTGTCTATGTGGATTATCACATGCATGGTGAATGATCCTTCGTATTCATTCCTTATTAAATTGTGAAAATGATCTGTCTACGTGGATTACCGCATGGCGGGTGAAAATCCATTTGTAGTTTCATATATTCTATGATACTCATTTGGTTAAAGTTTTGGATTCTATACTTCATGAAATTAGTAGAATATCCTGGATATTTGCGCTTCATCTGGTATCTTTTCATGAAAATATTCTTCTGAGCATTCTTGAATTTTTCCCCACAAAGCAGTATCATGTTGACAATTTGGACGTAATTGATTTCAAGATAAATTAACTTATAAATCTTTAAAATTTATTCTTGAACTTGTTTTATTGAATTATTATGTCATTGTCATCATCCTCATGCTTATATTGTGATGAAAGTCATCTTTGGCTTACGTGCATAGATGGACTTGGTATGATTATGACGAGGATTATTATTCGGTATAATTATGACTTAATTGTAATGTTATAAATGATGTGGTAAAAGTCCTCGTGCTTTGTAGTGCATTGATGGACAGTTTTTGGGTATGGTTATGACCAGGAATTATTCGGTATAGTCATGACCATTGATGATTTAATGAATATCCTTGGCCCGTAGTGCAGGGATGACTCGATGATGTGGTTTATTTATTAAACTGAGTCTCATCGATAAAAATTGATGAAAACATTTTAAATCATAGAAGATAGTAGACATCATGCTCTACTTGACTCTTCTAATGAATTGCTTATTCCGTTGTAGTTAAACTTGATGTCTATTGTATTTTATCAGTTTAACATTGTTGAAGAATAATGATAATTTATTCTGCATTATCTTAGTCATAATATTTATTACTGGGCTAGTTGAGCTCACCCTTTCTTTCACTGTTCTCTTCAGGAAATGAGAACGTAGCCGGGACTAGTCGGGGAACGGAGTGACGGTCCAGATGATAGCATTAGTAGTCCTCACAATTCTGTTAAATAGTGTGACAATAAATGTAATGAGGACTCTATTGAGTGTGGATATTATGCAGATGATAATATTCTTATTAAAACTCTTAGATTATATTTTGTCGTATTTTTTACATTGTTGTATAATTAAGTTGTATTTGAATTTTGTACCATGTATTTGGCGACTCAAGATGGGTGATGTATACCTATTTTGGGGGCGTAACAATTACAGTTTGAGAAAGACTTGTCATATGAAGAAGTCCCTTTTCAAATTATCGACAGGAAAGAGCAAGTACTAAGGAATAAAGTGATACCTTCTGTTAAGGTAATCTGGAGAAACCACAATGTTGAAGAAGCTACGTGGGAACTTGAAGATGTTATGATGAGAAATTATCCTCAGTTATTTGCTTAATCTTGTGTAGCGATTCTAGGGACAAAATCCTGTTAAGGAGGGAAGAATGTAACTAATAAATTTATCGAGTCGTGATTATGGGGACAGAATCCTTTTAAGGATGAAAGGATGTAACGATCGAGAATTTTATAATTAATCTTAAATATTTATTGAATTAAATAAATATTTTAATTTATTTATTTATTGAGAAAAATAAAGAATTTATGAAATTTTGGTATAATAATTTAGTTAAGTGTGTATGTTAACTAATGGTTTTATAAGCTCTTGTAACCTAATTCGTTACATCGAGCGAGTTTCATTTTCCTATTTCTTGTTATTTCTACTCAAAGCATATACTGTTTTAATACATTGATTCAAATGAGATTGTTCTAACTCTTTTGAAGGTAGTACTTTGCATGTATACCATGTCTACTCAATTGTATATTGTTGTTATTCGATCTTTGACTTAAATAACATTATTTAATTCTATATTATTGTATTGAACCTTCAAGTAGCAAGAAAACACTTATTGGTTGAACTAATCTATAATTGAATAGTGTTCTAAAAATTCTAGAACCACTGATAAGCTAGTTCCAAACTAAACTTTCTTTAATGCGAAAATCCTAAAGTCAAACTGAGATGAACAACCCTAACATAGGAGATTATGTACATGTAATATTTAGATGTTTGTGCACAATACAGGGTACAAAGGGCTGATCCCCTAAGTACGTAAAGAAGAGTCTGTATAGTCTAAATGACTGTTAAGGTTGAGGTAATAATACCTAATTACCGGGGACATAGCTCTTGGTCTTAAGACCCTCAGATACTAAACTCGAACTTGTTTTCTATTTTTGGATTCGTAGAACAAGTTCACCATTATTCAGCATTCGTTGTCCAAACTCATGTTGTTATTGTTATTATTCTTTATATCAGTAGGCAATTGTTTGCTCACTCTTGCAATTAACGCTGCAGCTAAAGTCGAGAAAGTCGATGAGCCATCTTCCAGCAAAGGAAAGGGCAAGATGTCAAAGTGTTGAAGATATATATGAATTTATTTGGATGAATTATATTATAAGACTTAATTTATTTATGTGATGTATTCTGCAGACTTATGTAATAGTTTTAGGTTAGATTATCTGGGATTGTTTTAAGTTGATGTAACCATTTAATGGGGAAGATTATTGTTTAACTTATTTAAATTACGTCTTTATCCTTTATTTTGGGTAGTTAGATGTAATAGTTTTGGATAGTGAGCACAAAATCCTGTGAGAATGAAGTACCTGGATTTGGGGGTGTCACAGGTTGGTATCAAAGCTTTAGGTTATAAACCTTAGGTGGGGAAACCTTAGGAAGTAACCTTCAAGAAGACATAAAATATAGAGGTGATAAACTCTTATCGAGTTCTAAGGAATGAATTAAGGCATCCATTGAAGCTAAACAATAAAAGACACTATGTGCTATGTGTTAATAACTTATGTGCTCGCGAGTATCGAAAAATGTAACATAATAAGTAAAACTTAAAAGTATTTTGTTGTTGGGATGTCTAACGTTGGAGGATCCAGTCCAGCTAGGGAAGTGATACCTCAAATACCTAGAGATGAGGAACCCCGAGATGTCCACATTGTGCGGGAACAGTTGATTCAGAGGGAGCCTTCTCGGTTAATTACTGAGGAACAATAGGAGGATGAGCCTGTGTCTGACCCTGAGGAGGAGAGCTCTGAGGAAATAGATGAGGAAGACGAGGAAGAGGATCCTGTGGAGTTTCCAGCAAACTCAATATCAGCTGAGATATATGATGCGCTATATGATAGAAACATAGAATTATAGGATAAGGTTGAGGAGCTGAAGGAGTTGGCTGAGATGCGTCAAGCTACTATCAAGCAGAAGGATGCGGAAATTCAGGAACTTGACTTATAACTTGGAAACAAGGAGTGGGACCTAGTTCATACAAAGGGTCAGCATGAGGATCTATTAGCGGAGAACGAGAAGATGAATACTGATATGGAGAAGTTAAAAGATGACTTAAAAGAGGAGTCAGCTAAGCGTGCAAGGGTAGAGGATGCTTGGATAAAGGCGACTTAGCGTGCAGACCGTGTTGAAGCCAAGGTCCAAATAAAGAAGGCCAAGATGAATGAAATGGATTATGCCTTTCATTCTGCATTTGATAGGGCCCAGGATTGAGTCTTTTACTACCCACCTCAGTTTGAAGACTTGCCGTGGTTCGTGTTGGATCGTAGGACGACGTATCGTATTATGGAGGAGGAGCGTAGAGAAGCCTCTCGACGTCTTAATATGCCCAGATAGAAAGAATAAAAATAAGAATAATAATGATATGTGACTAAGTATATGAATGAATAAATTGTGAATCTCTTATTATGAGATAAATAAAGGGATGATATGAGAATGTAATCCTGAAACTTGTCTAGTTCAGGAAACTGGATGTTAATAGCAGATATGCTATCCTTATTATGTTTTAAAACGTTATGGATGAATAAAATATCAAAATTATTTGAAATATTATCTGTTATAGCTTTAATCTTAGGATGTTTAAGTTAAACTTCAAATACTCAAGAAGGTGAGTAATGAACTAATAAGCGTATATTTTAACAGAAATTGTCTCCTATAAGAAGACAACCACGTCAACAACCACCTTTTGAAGGGTCTACTAACAATAATAATGAGACCAACGCTAACCCGGCTCAGCAGTTGGTGACCTTGTTAACGGGAGCACTTGCGAATCAACTGCAAGCTCATGTCACGACCTTCAAGGACTTCAAAGCGGTTGGACCGCCAGAATTTCAAGGATCTATGAATCCAGTCGAAGCTCAAACCTGGATCATGAAAATGGAGAAGATGTTCGACGTTACTAGAGTCAACGAGGATCAAAAGACTGCGTTCGCAATGTTCATGCTGAAGTCTGAAGCTAGCTACTGGTGGCAGGCAAATAAGGTTCGTGTGGGACAGGGAATAATAGCATGGGATAGATTTAAAGAAATGTTTTTTTGAGATGTACTTTCCAACGAGTTTTTGGAATCAGTTGGAGGTTCAATTTTTGGAGCTGAAACAAGGAACCATGACTGTGCCAGAATATCTGCGAAGTTTAATGAGTTGGCAAGGTTTGCCACTTATCAAGTTTGTGACACCCCAAATCTGGTACTTCCATTTTCACAGGATTTGGTGTTCACTGTACAAACATCATCTATCTATCTACCCATAAATAAATACAAACCATGCAATAGATAGAATAAATAATAAACCTCCCCTTATGGGGTTACATCAACTGCATAATAAATAAATCCCAGGTTACTCTAACCTTAAAACATCTGTGCAGAAAACATAAAAAAATAAGTCTTAAGTAACATCAATTCTAATCATCATTACATAACCACAATAATAAAATAGTCTTCATTACTTGATAATCTTGCCCTTGCCCTTATTAGTGGAAGTTCGCGCGCTTTTTGTTGTTTAATCGCAATGTTATTATTACGCAAGAGTGAGCACGATTGCCCACAAGTATAACAATATAACAAATGACTAATAATAACATGCGAATGAATTAACAACTTATGATATAAAAGCTCAACTTTTGAATCAAGAATGAATAACAAGAATCAAAAGAACTTCTGAGGGTCATAAGACCTTAACTATGTCCTAGGTTGTCAAGTGTTTATACTTGAAACCTTTAACATATATAAGACTATAGACTCTTCTTCTCGCATTTAGGGGATCACTTCAAGTACATCACATGCATGCACAATATCTTAACGCTTAACGCATGAGTAATCCCTATCTGAGGTTGTTTATCTCGGTTTGACATTAGAGTCCGCACCAAAGGAAGTTTAGTTTGAATAATTCATCAAGGGTTCTGAAATTTAGAACGCTCATCAACTATGGACTAGTCGAATCAATAAGGGTTCGCTAGTCTAATAATGTTTAACAGTAAATGAATATTTAACTTGGATAAAATCTCAAAAGTATACAATAGAATAAGTATTGTATATCAGCATCATGCTTGAAGGATTAATAAGCTTTAATATACAAAACAGACTTAATCAATAGTAATGAGAATTTGCTCGATGTAGAACAGTGAAATTATCAACTTATAATGATAACAAGTAGGGTTAGGAAACTTGCCTCATGCGTAGATTACACGTTAATAAAACTCGTTCTTTGATTAAAATCCTACATATCATTCATGTTCACAATACCAATCAATTATCACGTAATAAACTTCACAAGTTTATTCTTTGTCTAACTCGAGTTCATGACTGTATTAGTCAATTACTACACTTATTGCCAAAAAAAATAAAATAAGACTTCACGACAATAAGCTAACTATGCATTTGATCATTCAATTTACACGTAATTGTGTTATGGACATGTTAAGAATTTATTCTAACACTTCATTATATGTCTAACAAGTTTTTATAATCATTAGACTAAGTTACTAACACATTTCTATACTTGAACATTGAAAAAAATTGCATTTCTGGACATTCTGCTAAGTGGTGGTAACATAGCTACTTTTATCTTTGAGTCTTGGTCTTTGTGACTTGGTACTTGCATCATGGCTTGATGGTGGGTATACCAAGCGCAGAAATGAGCTAGGAGGTGGTGTCATACCGATATTCCAAACTCGAATTCCCGATTCAGCGAAGAACACGTAATTCAATGAAAAAAAACACTACATATTCATTAATTTCACCAAATTACACATACCCACATGTTAGAAATCATACATAATCATTACCCAACACTTGTAGAGTGATTTTAACCCATTAAAACACATAATCATAGAATTAAATCATGCAATTTGTACTGTTCTTGATGTTCTTGAATTGTAGAACATAAATTCCTAAAATTCAACGCCACGGATTCGTTATAAAACCAAATCCAACCATTCAAATTTTGTTTTATTCGTTTTAGCATGCATAATCATATACAAGTGAAAATTTTATAGAAAAAATTTATGGTTGACATATTAAAATTACGTATAAGGGCCATATGGCCATATAACATACTCTGTAATCACGTACTGTAAAATTTTATAAAACTGATGATATGGTATCATATAAAATACATATTAAACATGCTACCATGACATAAAATCACGTATATAACCACATAGTCAATACACTTTCCAACCACAGAGAATTTTATAGAAATTGGAGAGCCATATTTTATTAAACTAAATGACGTAAAAAGGAATTTGGGTTGAAGAATTTTACCCAAAGTGTAGAATGTATTTAATAGGAGATGAAACCTTTCTCAAATTCTTCTTAATTCTCCTAATCTCTTAACAATCTCTGAACTTTCAAACTCTCTCTCTCTCTCTCTCACCTCTCTGTTATGCTATTCTAGACTTAGGCAAATAATGACAGAAAAAGAGAGAGCGTATAATAAATAAAGGAAGAAACTGACGCGTTGTGGTCGGTTACCCAGTCATGGGTTAACTGCCCTCAACTTCCACTAAGGCCATGTTTGGCTAGAAATAAAAGATTTCAAAAATCATTTAATTTAATAAAGCCTTATCATATAGTTTAAATAATGTCACACTCCTTTATAAAATAAATCAATATCTTATTTAATTTATTTTAAATAAAATATAATAATTTCTCATTAATTCACATAGTCACATAATTAAATTTCTCATTTAATAATAATATCAAATTATTAAATCTCTAATTAATAATTAAATTAATTAAAAATAACATTAAGCTTATTAAATATTTCTTTTAATACAATAAGCTCACATAATCACATACTTCGAATAATAAAATTCTCCACATTAATTTAATACATATAACACATATAATTAAATTAATCTACCACAACTTCATCAATTAATTATTTAATCTAATAATTAATTCATCAAAAAATATTTATTCAATCCAATAAATATTAAAAATTAAATTACAAAATCTCGGTTGTCACATCTTTCCCCTCTTAAAAGGATTCTATCCTCAGAATCACAACTCAACAATTCGTCCCGTTACAAAGTTAATACTGATGAGCGTAAGTCAAAAAGGTTTGAACAAGGGTTGAAGCCCTGGCTTTATAGCAAGGTTTTAATGTTCCAGTTAAACACATTTGCAACTATACTGGAAAAAGCAATTATCGCGAAGGGCGGAAGCCATGCCTTAACCAAGTACAACCAAGAACAAAAGAAGAGAAATAATGAGAATGAAAACAAGGCTGGTGGAAGTAGTAATGGAAGTAACAATCAGAAGAGGAAGTGGAGTGAGAATTCGACCGCGGGAGGACAGCAATGAAGTCAACAAAAGAAGTTCATGTGATGGCATGAAGTGAAACCCCATAGTCATCAATTTGAAGTAGTTCCCCTTCCTCTCATTGCATGATAATTGCTAATTCCTAATCTTGTTCCCCTGCACTTAGCTTCCCCTCTTCCTCAGTTATCATTATATTAATGTGCTTCTATTTATACTTGTGCTCTTATGTGTATACCTCATCACAATGGTAGCATAGTCACTTTTTCCTCCTTTCTGCATTTCAGTTGTAGTAAGTCTTTTGATTGAAAAAGACCTTTGCCCTGCTCCCATTCTAGCAGGTTGAAGTGGTTCTTTATTAGGTTCCATGTTTGGTTTGCCCCTTTGCAGCTGATTTTCTCCCATAGCTTTGGATGTCATTTGTGCTCTTCTGTCCAGCAATTCAAGATAAACATCTTGTCTTCTTGTCTGGTTAATGGCCTCTCTAAGAGTTTGGGGCCTCACAAGGTACAATGCATTAGCAATTTCTTCTTTCAATCCACTGAGGAAACTATCAATGAAATAATCTTCAGTAAACTCTTTGTTCTAGTTCAGCATGTATGTTTTCAGTTCCTCGAATCTTCTTATGTAGTCATCCACTTTTCCTTTTTGCATCAATTTATTAAACTATCTGTTTAAATTTTCTTGTCCCCCTTTTGCAAATATATGACAAATGTACTGTGCAAGTTCATCCCAAAGTAACCATGGTTTTTCATCTTTCAGGGATTGATACCACACATCAGCCTCCCCTTCTAGATACATAGCAGCATATAGTACTTTGGATCTGAGGTCCAACATGGGATTCAATTGAAAAAAAATTCACACTTCTTCAGCCATCCTCTAGGATCTCTACCATTAAAATGTGGGAAGTCTATATTGGGTATGGAAAAAGGTAAAAATGAATTTATATTTTGTTTGAAGGGGGTTCCTTCAGAGATATGATGCCAAGGGTATGTTTCGTTGGGAGCAGGAGGAAATTTTTGGCCATGATGTGCTGGTATTGTGTGAGGACTCTGTGTATAGTTGGAAAAATTATATGGGGGAACTGCAGAGGGAACTTGCATTGGTTGATAAGAATTGGCAGAAATTGTATTAGTATTGTGGTAGGGACTGTATGGTATATTGTGAATGGAAGGATTCAATGGGTTCGAGCAGGTATATGAAGGCATAGTTGGGTTTGTTATTAAGTTAGTTGTAGACATTGGAATAGTGATTCCTATAGCACCTGGTGTTTCTGAGTGGGGGTACCATCCTAGCATATGAGTGTTATAAGGTTAAGACTTAAGCGCATTGGAGTTGGCTGAAGTCACAGCAAGGTTCCTAACAGATGGTTAAGGAATAGATACTATAAAGGACAGTTGAGTATAATGTGTAAGAGGTGTATTGTGTTGGTTCTGGATACTAGTAGTTGGTCTAGAGCACTGGGTTGCGATCGTTGCAGATGGGTTAGTAGCAGGAATGATGGTTGTGGTCGTTCTAAATTGTAGTGGGGATAAGGAATTAGGCGCCTGGGATAATGGTTATGAGGATTCGAGGTGTATGAAAAGTGTGTCTAGGTTGGAGGTGGATGTGTGTAACACATCTGCTGCATATTTCTCATTCTCCGATCGTTGAATTGCCTCAAGGGTGTCTGTAATCTTCTGAGCTATTTCTTCATCGGTACTCTGCAGCTTCTGACTGATCTGAGCGATCTGGTCTCCCATTACTCCAATTTACGTCGATGTCTGCTCGAAGTTTTTCACCATCAGCTCCTGCATCAAATCCATCTTCCCCTCCATGGCTTTGAGCTCCTTTTCATGCTTCTGGAGACTCACTTTAGCAGAAACGTCTGCCATTGACGGCCCAAGGAGTGCTTTGATACCACTTTGTTACGAATTAACTAATAAATTGACAGAAAAACTGAAGAAGAAAGCATAAGTATCAAAAAAGAAATTTTCTATGGATTTTTCGATAGCCCTCCTCTTACAACTCCAGCTGCAAATATACTCATCTAATTCTTACGCTTGCAATAAGCTATTAACAACCCTCTCTTCTAAAAATGAAACATGTGTCCATTGCTAATTTCTAGGCGCAACAGTATTTTCCACTTAAACGCTGCGTTTGGATTCCAGTAACAGCTACTTATTTTCGTTCATTGCCTTCCATTTCTGACAAAACAATTAGTCCTTTATTCCGTTTTAAATTACTGCATATGAAATTGATGGTGAAATTCAATATCAAGTCCTTTTTTGCTTTAAATTGTTTGTTATGCTGAAAGCTTGTGATATAAACTGGTAGTACTATCATGCTTCCACGACTGATTGCATATATAATAATGAATATATTCATTGAAATCATAATATTGTTTTGGGTTCACTTATTAACCCATAAAAAAACCTAATGACCCAATCAAATTATTAAAAAACATGAAAGGAGTCTAAGTAGCCCAATTACTAATACTACATTTTTCCAGCAAAATAGAGTAATTGAGAAAGGGCATCAACGGAGAACAAGGATTCCTTATAAGAGTATATAGCTCATTAGATACTGTAAAAACAGTTAATATATGGAGTAAAATGATGCAAATCCACCTAAAATTTTATAAGGTCATTATTCAAAAGTTGCGATATCATTTATGAATAAGTTGCATCCGAAAATAAAATACTCAAATTACTTTTGATGTCATTAAGAAATACTCCCTTCGTCCACCCAAATTAAGAAACTTGAACTAACAGTCTAAATGAAGCATCACAGGACGAGTTTAAAAAGTAATTTAAAAAAATTGACTTCCACAGTCGAGAAAATTCAGCCACAAAGCATCTACAATCTTGTAAATTAGTAGTAGGCAAGTCAAAATGTACTAATGCTTTGGATAATGTTTTGTAAAGATAAGGGGAATAAAATCAGAGAAAAAGTTAAAAAAAACACCATCTGATAACACCTAGCTGTAGCCTAGATAGATCCAAGTGAGGATGCAATTGTAGTCATGAAAAATCAATTAACTTCAGCAAAATACTTCTAAACTGAACAAAAATCTTTAAGTAACAAAGTAAACAAGTTAATTATGGTGCAGTACCTATTTGGGTTCACCATTTTTGCCTCCAATGGTCGTGGATATAATGTGACCAGTGACGACATCATTTCCATCAACAACATGAGTAGACATCTCCTGCAACAAACATAAAATAAAGAAGTTAATAAAGCATTTTGTAGATCATTCATATATGAAGAGTTGAAACTGAAAACATACAAACATCTCAAATTAATCTGCAGCTACAAAATAATAAAATTTGAACCAACAGTAAGATATAAGCCAAGACTCCAACTATGAAACTACAAAAAGAAATAAACATCAAATAGTTGGAGAGAATATAGTAAAAAGAAAAAGCACTTGCTAAACAAGAACATATAAACATAAAATTAGAAACATGTTAACATACACTACCTTAACAGTCCATACCTCTGCAGTCTGCACCTCTGTGCATAGGTTGGTGATACTGTTGTTACAATATTAGAGAAGACGATGGCACCCTGAAAAAGACAGGAACACGTTAACATACACTACCATAAGAAATGTACTAGACAAAAGGAGGAAATGCAACCACTTAAAAAATTTCTGAGCGGCTCCTCTTTTCACATAGATTCATGTACAAGAAAAAAAATGTAGACCCATTACATATAGCATACAAATGCAAGTGTCACATATGGAGTGAACCTCGAAATTGAGTGTACATCCAGTCCATTCCAATATGCGTGCATGCTAACCAATTACCCAATCAAGAATAATAGGCCTACAAATTTCTCCAACCTGCAGGCAGAGAGAACAATTATTAAAGACTTTTAATCAAGAAGTGACCTACATATTTCTAAAACAAATCAATGAGTTTTATTTAAATACGTTATATTTGCATTACTACTGTAAAGTAATTGAAGCCGAGTTCGACCAGAGACACCAGAAAATTTAATTGATGAACTTCCAACTTTGAGTAATTATATGTACCAAACAAAACTTCAAATTATCTTATAAGGTTTATATAAATTTAGCTGATGAAACTGGTTCAGATACTTCTGCAGTCGCAGTTAAGTAAATTGATACAATATTTAATCAATCTTGAATTCTTCGCTAGCCTCTTAAACTTATTAACCTGATTCTTTTGATTTTAGCCCCAAGTAAAGATGATATTTTTTCGGATCAGAATTGAATAAAATGAAAACAACACAAAATATTCTTCGTTCCAACAGTACAAGGAAAAACTAGAAAATATATACCATAAGATTAATCAGATAAGCAAACCTAAACACTGATACAAATTACTTGGTAGCAAAATCAGCCTAACCTGATACAAAAGCAAAAATACCTGGTCAATCGCATCAGGGTTTTGATGATTTGACAGAAGAATCGCTCGAAAAAAAGAGAGAGGAATCGCTTGCAATAGGACAAAGGAAGACGATTTCACTAATTACGAAACCCTAATTCAAATAGCAGAAAGTTTTGACCAAGGGCTCTGAGAAATAGATAGAAATCACACAGAGGATTCGCTCAAAATCGCAGCAGGAGGGTTTGACAGAGGATGAAATGGCAACAGTTATAAGACCCAACTTTTATAAATAAAGATTAATTTTCTCTAAATATCTTTTTAAATATTATAGTGTGGATTTGATATAATGTTATAGTTGTGGGTAATATTTATAAATTTTATAAAGTAAGCAAGTTGTTATAAAATATTGGATTGGCATTTAATATTTATTTTAAGAGGAATATTAAATACGACAACACAATCGTTGGTGAACCACACAATAAAATTATTATCGGAGTTAAAAACGACATAAATATCTTTTATAAAAATAACTACGAAAGTTTTTTACCGTTAAATATGAAATACGCGGTGATAAAAGATAATAAGCGTGGTTGCACAGATAAGAAGACACGATATTTGACGCTTCATTGTAAGTTTCACTCGGTTATACTCAATTATTCAAGCACAAAGAATTCTTTGCGTAAGATCTCACGTTATTGATTCAATTATCATCACAATATTTTATATTATTAAATCAATATTTGATATAAAAGTTATTCATATTATTATTTGCATTATTGATAATGCCTAAAAAGTTACGTCGAGGAAAGTTTGTTTTACCACCTAATCATGAATTTAATATGGAGAAATCCTTATCGTAAAAACCCATTTCTTGGAAACGATCGGTTGTTAATATTGTAAAGTTATATTATTGATGAATAATTGTTGTTTAAAAATATGTTTTGTGAAGCCAAGTGGGTTGAGATAAATATAGGGGATTTTTATGAAGTAGTTGTTGTAAGTTTGGCATATTATTTGGACCCCCTGCTTACTTATTTTTCAAAATAATCGGTAGGAAGTTATAAATATATATATATATATATATATATATATATATATATATATATAAGTTTTGTTTTTATATAAAAATAAAGATATATTATATTTTATTACGACGTAGTGTCAGTATAAGTAAATCGGAAAATTTTAGCTCAGACAATCTTAGTGATTTTGTCAAAATTTTCTCATGCAATTCAGTGATTTTATTTTCTAAATAGTATCCTTCCATAATCCTATAAATATGATGCTTAGTTTAGAATTGAAAATCACACCAGAATCTGAGAATTCTTCTTATATAATATTGAACGTATTTTTTTAGAGTTTAAGGAAGCTTTAAGTGTAGAAAATAGTGCAAGTTTTTTTCAAGAATATCCCCGCTTCACCAGTCAAAAGTACTTTTTTTTTAAGATAAGGGATATTATTTTTGTTCAATATTCGTATGGAATAATATTTTCTTCCATACTCTGTAGTATGTAAGTAATATTATTTCGTTTTGTATTCATAATTCTACATTCATGTTGATAAATTTTGCTTCTATACTCCGTGAAATTAGTAGAATATCCTTGAAATTTGTGTTTCATCTAGTATCTTTTTACGGAAATATTATTCTGAACATTCTTGATAAGTTTTAACCTTTTCATGCCAAAGTACTATTTATGTAGTATTATTCACAAAGTACTATTCACAGGGTACTATTCACTCAGGTACTATTCATGACAAAAATTGATTTTTTTTCTGTCCAAATTATTTTTGATACAATATTATTCTTGAATTTTACTCTACAAAGAAGTAAAGCAAAAAGCTGCAAAGAAGAAGCCGGTGGTGTAATGTGGGAATTGTGGGAAGAACCATTTGGGGGAATATCTGAAAGGTAAATTTGAATGTTTCAAGTGCGGGTAGGAGGGCCATATCTCTCCCAATTGCCCCAATCCTTGGATGATTAGTGGGTGTTTTCTATGTGGGTCGAAGGAGCATAAGGTGAAGGACTGTCCGAAAAGGAGAACGGAGGCAGAAAGCGTGAACATGGGGAAAAACGGCGGAACTTTGGCAATCACAAGACCAACTTCATCCAGCAAGCCGACAAAATCTACTCCATGGGTCTTCAACATGACAGTCCAGGATTCGGTGACAGCTGACAATGCAACTCCAGGTATTATTCGTATAACTTTTATTGTCTTTATATATGATTTTCTTATAAATAATAAATTGTTTTATAAAGAAATTTTGAAGGAGGAATTTGAGTTCTTTTAGAAATCAAACTTTCGATTAATCAGAAAGACAAGCTCTATGTGATTAGTTAAAGAATCAGTTCGATCAAATTTAATCGAGACCTACTAGCAATGATTGTGTACTCTGGTATGTATGAGTTTTAAAACAGTGATTCCGGGGACGGAATCTTTATAAGGGAGGGTGAATGTAATAACCCGATATTTTCTATATAAATAAATCAGAAATTTTATGTATAAATTTTTTTTTTTTTTTAAAAAATTAAAATATGTGTTAAGTAATGTGTATACATATATTTATGTGATAAATAAAATTTATTTATTACAATAATTATTACAAATAATTTTATTTTAGAAATATTGATTATTATAATTTATATTCTTATAATAATTAATTTTATAGAAGAAATGTTTTTATTAATTATTTTCCATGAAAATATAATCATATATTATTTAAATAAAATATGAAATGATTTTTTTAGAATAATTATAATAATTATTTTATTATATGAATTTTATTTAGATTATTAAGTTAACTATTTTTAACTTAATTATTAAGTTTATATATAGCAGATAAATTAGATATGGAATCCAAACCCTAATTCTGGGTTTTGATCAAGCAATGATAATAAAATTATAATATTAAATATATTTTGATTTTTCAGTGCTATAAATATGTACTGTATATGTGAACCGATAATGGTTGGTCAATTATGGTGTTATGTGATAAACCCTAGCAATACTGTTTGAAACCCTAATTTAAAATACAAATTAGAGTTCAAGATTATTGGGTAATCATGATAATGTAATTAATGTCTGGTATTATAAATATAAATGCTAATTAGGTAAACCCTAATTCTTGTCTCAAAACCCTAATGGTAAAATTAAAACCCTAACTGACATTTAGGAGCCCTAACTGTCAAGCTGGGAAACCCTAATTGCTAATTTAGGGTGTTAATGCTAATTAGTAGGCTTTAAATCCTAGTATTTGTGTTTAGTGTAATTAGAAACCCTAATTACAAACCGTTAATCCTAATTATTATTTTGTAAACTCTAATTACAAATTTCTAACCCTAATTACAAATTTTTGACCCTAATTATCAAATGGGAGCCCTAATTGCGAATTAAGTGATCTTAAATATAATTAGTGATTTCATAAACCTAATTTTCAAGTTACATAATTAGAAAACCTAATCTTATTAATAAACCATAATTTAGAAATTTAGAAACTAAAAATTTTATTTTTTAACCCTTTTTGCTTAATCCTAGAAATTTAATTTTTGGAAATCCTTAGGGTTAAACCCTAAGGGTCAAACCCTAAGGGTTTGGCAATTACCCAAAATGCCATTAATTTGTCAAGCCAAAAGACCATTTTGCCCCTAATTACATTATTTTGGCTAACTAATAGGTTTTGACATTTAGATGAGTTGGTGACTAACTCTAACAACTCCACATGCTCATAATTGACAGCAACAGGCCTCATTTATCAGCCATTCATGCATCATGTACTTCTATTTATAGATTGAAAGAGAGAGAAAATCATTTGCTAGCTTATTTTGCTCAAACACCCAACCAAGACTTTCTCTCACTAAAACCCACGAATTTCCCTTCATTTATCAGTCATAAAACCAGCCCCACGAAATCCATTAACCAATCAGTAACTCAGAATCAAAATTTTTCAAAGAAAGGTATAAAACCCTATTCAAGAATCTGTCTAAAAATCTGTTGTTAGATGTTAGAGTTAGGTGTTAAAATATGTTGTTTATAGTTTATTATGATGATCTGGGTTGGTATTATATAGATCCATATCATCTAAGTCTTCAAATTTGAGTTTTTGAAAAATCTGGAAATTTTTTTATTGTTGTCTGACAAGCAAATGTCAGACCTCTTTAATCTTTCTCTGTTATGTGTTTTAGTTGTTGAAAGCTTTGATCTTGTAGCCTGTTATGTGCTCTGTGATCTGGAACTTTTAGCTAGCTCAGATCGTGCACATAATGAAAGTTATGGGCGGTCAAACCTCATTGACTGACCATGACTTATAATTTCTGGAAAAACCCAGATCGAGCCCAGAAGGCTCTGACAAGTTTTTCATGGGCTCAGATCTGACTGTTTTATGATGTTATGTAATAATCGTTGCATCTAAGTTATAATATGGTAGTTATACTACATTTTAATTCTCTTAGATCTCTTATATCATGAACATGCTGGATTTGGGACACGGTCAAACCAAGCAGGAAGTCCACGGCTGAGCTTTCTTGGTAAACCCAGAAAGTTCATGGACGTGGTTTCTAACAAGATTTAACCAGTCTATATCTCATTATTTTGTTGTGGTTTTGTTGATGTTAAGTATTATATGTAGTGTTACATGTTGGTTATGCATTGAAGGTTTTATATCACAAAAACATCAAGAGGATTTCTTGTAGTGGAAGCCCAAAGTAGTAGGAACATATCGTTTCTTCATTTCGGGCAAACCCGTAAATGAAGAACATCTCTCGATGACTACTTTAGGCCCTTAAATCTTTCAATTGGTGTATGTTTTGATCATGGTTGTTGTTGGGTCTTGTAGTGGTGCATTTGTACTACATTATCTGATCACAACAAGTACAGAAACACTTTGTGTGAGGTATGATTTGTGGTCAAACATACCAACTCGGGTTCTCGACATTGATTTTACGGGTTATTTCAAGAACGCGAAGAACACCTATAGCGATTTTGCTCTGCCGCTATAGGTGGTCTTTAATGACGCTTTTATTTAAAATTAGATTTTATTAAATAATTAAAGAAAATTAGTTTTAAATTATTAAAAATAAAAATAAATTATTAAAAATTATTTTAAAGTCTAAAAATTATTATTTAATTATTTTGGATATATTTCATAAACATTTAATATTTTTGGGACATTCAAAGTATTTAATTTATTTAATTATAATATTAAATAAATTATTTAAAAATGATTTAAATACATGAAAAATCATTTAAAATTATATTATGATATAAGAAAATATTTTAAGTTATTTTTAATGACTTTTAATATTTTGTGATAAATTTCATTATTAAATTAATATTAATGATAATTAAGTTATTTAATAAATGAGTTAAATAAATAAATTAAAAATGATTTTATTATATGAAAAATCATTTTAAATAATAATAAGGTATTTAAAAATATTTTAAGTTATAAAATATATTTTTCAATATTTAAAGGTAAAATTCATTAATTTATTATTATTAGTGATATTAAAGATATTTAATAATTATATTAAATAAATTAGTTTAAAAATGATTTTAATATTATAAAAATTATTTTAAATGAAAATAAAGTGTTTAAAGATATTTTAAGTTATAAAATATAACTTTTAATATTTAAAGGATAATTTCATTAATAATTTAATATTAATGATATTAATTTAACACTAATGATATTTAATTTATTTAATAATTATATTAAATAAATAGTTTAAAAATGGTTTTATTAATTTAAAATCATTTAAAAGGGATATAAATGAATTAAAATATTTTAAGTTATAGTTAATGACTTTTAATATTTGGATAATTAGTACATTAATATTTAAATATTAATGGTAATTATTTCAAAAATGATTTTAAATGTTTTAAAAATCATTTAAGTGGTAATATAAATGTTCTAAAAATATTTTGAGTTATTATAAATAACTTTAATATGTTGGCAATGGTTTCATTAATAGTTTAATATTAATTAAATATTAATGATAATAGAATTGTTTAATATTTAAATCATTTAATAATGATTCCTAAGATTTCAAAAATTATGATAAATGGTAATAATTATTTTAAAATTATTATAAGGCCATGAAAAATAAAGTCGCATTGGTGTTTAAGTTATCTAAATGGATATTGAACTACTGTATAGAGTCTTAGACTCGATAAATACCCGATAAAGTTGTCAATACACGGACATATTTCAGAAATTGATCTGAACTTAGATAGATTAATTTGATAAATGTTTATTTGTGATTCAATGGTGTTAAACTTATACGACAATATGTTTAGGTTATGTCTTTAATTGTAAATAGTAAAGACAATATGATATGATATGTTATTCTAATCAAACGAATGATCTATTTAATGATAGGACTTGATATA
This sequence comes from Panax quinquefolius, assembly GCA_020205615.1. Lineage (NCBI taxonomy): Eukaryota > Viridiplantae > Streptophyta > Magnoliopsida > Apiales > Araliaceae > Panax > Panax quinquefolius. Next base: position 11,324,884 of record CM035168.1, on the reverse strand, counting down.
AAAGATAAATCTAAGTTATGTAAGCAAATGCATAAGGCAAAAGATTCAACCCTTTCAGATTTACTTTATGCTATGGACACGCTGTAAGATAATATCCGAACTATTCTTTTCAATTGTTCAAATATTTCAACCTTTGTATATACTTATGCAATGATTCTCGTATAAGTAAGTTATTAAATTATAATTGTTGTACAAGTTCCTTTATTTCATTATTATAGATCAAGATATATTTCGCTCATTAATTTCTATAACATGGTTATATAAGTGTCCTCACTTGGATAATCATTATATTTTATCACATGTTGATACATATTATCACATGTTGATACATACTTATAGTTGCTTTCAAGTATGTATACGTTGAATTGAAAGTCGCCTAAGCTATTTGATCCGCTTAGACACAAATTTAAAAAATTATTGTTGAACAAGATAAAACTTTCTTCGTTATCCAATTTGGATTGTTTTGGTTGATTCTAGATCATTATGAATATCCCAAATATGGGAAATCTTAATTTATGCGCTAAAAGTGACAAAGGATGAACGCTAATATCGTTTCTAGCAATGTAGTATTGATCAATATGAGGCATAACGGGCCGATCACCCCGCGTTCGTAAGTTATGACGATTTTGCCATGATGAAGTTTCGCTTAACCTCTTCAAAATAGAAAACAATGTTCATAGTCCATCAACCGATCCTCATATATAGCCAATAACGTAGTTTCAAAAATTTGAAATCGAAATGATATGTTATTTATTAATGGTTCAAATTTTACTTCACAACCGTTGATTCGTTGTAGAAGTATTGTTCAAAGAAAATATTTAATTCTTTCAGCTAATTGTTATTGATTGCTATTACTTGGTGGGCACTCAAATGCTCATCCTTGCTTAATTTAAATGTTTTCAGCTAAGTGTGAACAACCTGAAGGATCTGCCAAGAACAAGGGAAAAGGGAAGGTCGCTGGATAAAAGATTATGCTATCTTATGTAATAACATGAATTTATTAGGATAATGATGATATAGTATTATTATCATGTACCGAATGTTTAAAGGTTTCGTACTTGGGATTTAAAACTCTGATAATATGTAAATTAAATTTGATAACCTATATTATTGTTATTATTATTATTATTCCGCTCATAGAAATGGTATCGTGAAGCACCGAGTTCGGGTTTCAAGTACCTGAATTTGGGGGTGTCACATCATGGTATCAGAGCTATAGGGTTAGAAACCTTAGGTGGGATAGACCTTAGGCTATAACCTTAGAACAGAGGGAATCGTTGAAAATATAAATAACTCATATAGAGTTTAAAAAGAAATGAATCAGATAAGTTCATCGTCAAATCAAATAAAAGAAAACCTATAAAAAAATTATTGTTTATTATGTGTATATATTATATGCTAATCAGGATAAATTATGTGTGTAGATGTCAGGTGAAAAAAGATTAGGATACCCTCGGATCGTAAAGAAGGAGCCGATATCAAAGCCAATAGCTGAAATAGAGGCTCAAAGTGAATGCAACCTCGATGTGGTGGTTATTGTGGAAAATGTTGTACCGAGATCCTAAATGGTGGAACTAACCGATAGTGATTCGTATAATTGAAGTTGGAGCCGATCAAGCATCAACGAAGTGCGTAATCATGGGACCAGTTTCTCTTTGGAAAAATTATGGGAAATAGAAAAATTACTAAATAGCCAATCGCGAAAAGCATTAATAGAAACAATGGAAGAATAGGATAAGCTTAAAATCCAAATTGACCAAATGGGAACTAAAAGCATAAAGCTAAAAATGCGACTCCAACAAGAAGGGAAAAGAAAATGAAAGAGCGCGATATAGGAAATCCTGATATCAACCATGGATACTTTAATCGAATAGAAAGGTGTACAAATTATGACAAGAAGCATGAAGGCGTATGCAGAAAAGGGGAGAATGTTTTCTACAATTGCGGACATGAGGGACATTTCTCTCCTCAATTGTCCCAATCCAAAGCAATGTGTCTGCTTTTATTTGTGGGATAAGGTCATCAGCAAAAGGTTGTCCAAGATTAAGAAAAGGCATAGTGAATAGGTAATATAGGTTCTGTGGTGTAGGTCTGTTAAATATAATATGTGTGATAAGTAAATTTGTGTTATGTAATATTCTCAACTTTTGTATGGGTCAAAACCGTAAATCCCGACTCTTATGGTCACAAAGGGATAGCAGTATGGGCTATGTTATGTAAATTACTTTGAATTAATAAAAACGAACAAATGTTTGAGTAATGAAACAAGTTTAATATATTAAACTTATGTGATAAGGTTTAGAATGTAAGTTAAATTATGTTTTATTTAATCAGATAATGCCGCCAAGACGTCAAACTAGAAATCAAAGGGCAGAAGAATCTGTCAATAACGTTGGGGGACAACAACCAGATCCAATGCAGCAATTTGCAAACATGGTAGCTCAGGCCATGCAACAAGGAATGCCAGCCGTAGGGAACCAGCAGGACAACCGCTTGGCGAACTTTAAGGACTTCAAGGCTGTAGGATCACCCGAATTCAAAGGGACAACTAACCCTGTAGAAGAGCAGACTTGGGTTAAGGAGATTGAGAAGGCATTTGTATTAGCTAGGATAGCTGAGGGGCAAAAGACCGCTTTTGCCACCTACATTATGAAGGGTGAGGCAAATTTTTGGTGGGAAGCTAATCAGGTGAGGGCAGGAGCAGGTGTAGTTGCTTGGGAAAGGTTTAAAACTCTATTTTTCAAAAACTATTTTTCATCTAGTATGAAAGCTAGGATGGAGGTAAAATTTCTTAAATTAAAACAGGAGAATATGACTGTTGCGGAATATGTCACAAAATTTAATGAGTTGGCTAGGTTCGCCCCGCATCAAGTTGATACGGAGGCTAGAAAAGCGAGAAGGTTTGAGCTGGGATTAAAACCCTGGCTCTACAACAAGGTGGCAGTGTTGCAGATCCCTACATTTGCAGCACTCATGGAAAAAGCGATTATTGCTGAGGAGGGGAGTGAGGCCATGAGCCTCTACAACAAGGAAAGAAGGAACAAGGGTAAAGTTGAGGGGAGTGGGAAGGTGGAAACAAAGAAGGGAATAGGAGTGAAAGAGGAAGGGAACAACTTTGGGGGTGTGCAGGTGAAGCAAAAAGCTGCAAAGAAGAAGCCGGTGGTGTAATGTGGGAATTGTGGGAAGAACCATTTGGGGGAATGTCTAAAAGCCAACTGCAAAAAGCATTAATAGAAACAATGGAAGAACAAGATAAGCTTAAAATCCAAATTGACCAAATGGGAACTAAAAGCAAAAAGTCGGGAGCAGCTCCGAACAAGAAGGGAAAAAGAAAAATGAAAGACCGTGATATAGGAAATCCTGATATCAACCATGGACACTTTAATCGAATAGAAAGGTGTACAAATTATGACGAGAAGCATGAAGGCGTATGCAGAAAAGGGGAGAATGTTTTCTACAATTGCGGACATGAGGGACATTTCTCTCCTTAGTGTCCCAATCCAAAGCAATGTGTCTGTTTTATTTGTGGGATAGAAGGTCATCAGGCAAAAGGTTGTCCAAGATCAAGAAAAGGCATAGTGAATAGGTAATATAGGTTATGTGGTGTAGGTCTGTTTAATATAATATGTGTGATAAGTATATTTGTGTTATGTAATATTCTCAACTTTTGTATGGGTCAAAACCGTAAAAGAAAAGTGGTTTGACGCCTGTAATGTGAAACGACAAGTGGTTCGACGCTTGTAATGTGAAACGACAAGTGGTTCGATGCCTGTAATGTGAAACGACAAGTGGTTCGACGTCTGGTAAAGGTAATTACTATTGACGAAGGTAATTACTATTCACAAAGGTAATTACTATTGACGAAGGTAATTACTATTGACGAAGAGACTCTTAGATGATGACATATGGGCCCCCATAAAATAATCAAACTTACCACAAACGCCTCATAATGACTCTTTATATACATCAATGATTGAATAAATATTACCACAAATCATTTTATTTTAATCAACACATATTTAATCTTTCAACAATTATTAATCATTTATAACTTGTCGCCTCAATTATTGATTTAATACTATAACATATTATATGATGATAATCGCGTGACAATAATTGAATCAATAATATAAGAGATATGATGCAAAGAATTATGTAGTAATAATTGAGCATAGCTAAGTGACTTCTCACGTAAAGCATCAATAATCAATATCGTGTGCTACTATACAACCACGCCAGACATTATACTTTTACTACCGGTAGTTCAACAGTTTTTAATTCAGTAACACCTCCGCCGTTATTTTTATAGAAAGATAATTTTGTCGTTTTCTAACTACTTACAATACTTCCGTTAATGGGGTCCACTAATGATTGAGTCAGTCGCATTTAATATTCCCCTGAGCAAAAAGAATATTCACCAAACTAATATTTTATAACAACTTGCTTACTTTGCAAAATTTATAAATATTACCCACAACTATAACATTATATCAAATTTATTCCATAATATTCAAAAATAATATTTATAGAAAATTCATCTTTGTTTATAAAAGTTGGGGTCTTACAACCTCCCCTTCTTATGAAATTTCGCCCTTGAAATTAGGGTACGTACCTGGTATGTCGAAGAGGTAAGGATACCTTGATTTCATTTCAGATTCTAACTCCCAAGTCATTTCCTCAACATCGTGGTTCCTCCACAAAACTTTGACTTGAGGTATAACCTCGAGCGTAGAATATGTTCCTTCTTATCCAAGATTTGAACAGAACCTCTTCATACGCCAAATCTTCTCGCTATTTCATCCCGGTTCTAACTCAATAATGTGGTTCGGGTCTTTCACATATTTACGTAATATGGATATGTGAAAACGTTATGAACACGAGACAGACATACTTCAAGCAGAAAAGCGAGTCTATAGGCCACGGTTCCTACTCGATCGAGGATTAAAATGGACCGATGAATCAAGGATTGAGCCTTCCTCTCTTTCCAAATCTTGTAACTCCTTTCCATGGAGCAACTCTTAACAACACATGATCTCCTATATCGAATTCCACGCCCTTTCGATGAAGATCAAAGATAACTCTTTTTTGTCGATTTTGTGAGGTTTTATACGTTGTCGGATCATTTGAATCTTTTCCGTAGTCATACGTATCAACTCTCGTCCCAACAACGTTGCTTCACCCACCTCATCCCAAAGATACTGGAGAACGACACTTTCTTCCGCATAACGCTCGAATGGAGCCATGCCAATACTTGCTTGATAATCTGTTGTTGTAGTAGGAAAACTCCACCAATGGCAAGAACTTGTCCCAACTTCCCTTGAAATCAAGGACACGGAGTCTTAATAGATCTTCAAGAGTTTGAATAGTCCTCTCCGATCGTCCGTCTGGTCTCGAGGATGATACGCCGAAGCTAAATCGTAAGTCTGTGCTCATAGCTTTTTGCAAACTAACCCAAAATCGTGAAGTGAATCTTGGGTCTCGATCGAAACTATGGATACCGCAAGATACCATGCGATCTTACAATCTCGTTTATGTACATACGAAGCAAGACGTTCAAGTGTATAAGTTTCTCGATATGTCAGAAGAAATGAGCAGACTTGGTCAATCTATCAATAATGACCCAAATCGATTTATGCCTTGAGAAACCTTAGGAAGGCCCCAGAACGAAATCCATGGTAATGTGCTCCCACTTCCATTCCGGAATTTCAAGTGGTTGCAATGGACCTTTTGGTACTTGATGCTCGTTGACAAATTAGACACCTCGAGATAAACAAGCCGCTTATCTCTCTTCATATTGCTCAACAAAATGTATGATTTAATATCATGATACATTTTGGTACTCCTGTGATGGATTATAAATGGTGTGTGTGCGCGCCCATCATGATATTATACTTTAAATCGTGGTCGTTAGGAACACAAAGTCCGGAGTTGACTCAAGTATTCCTTCTTCATCGATTCTTGCTTCCCAGATAGCACCTTCTTGCACTTTCTTCCTCATACGATCACCTCCGTGTCCAGTAGCTTGAGGCTTTAACTTTATCGATTAAAGTCGGTTCTACTCAGATACTCGCTATTATCACGCGCGTCCCCTCGAGTCTTTAACTCTATCTCCATCCTTTACAAGTCACACAAATGGGCCTTTGCGTTGACAATATCGCTTTTCAGACTTGCATATGATCTTCTACTCAATGCGCGCCACCTACCACGCTTCGCTTTTCCAGGATGGTATTGGATGGTATGATCATAATTTTTCAACAGATTCAAGCCAACGTCGTTGTCGCATGTTGAGTTCCTTTTGAGTGAAGAAATATTTGAGGCTTTTATGATCCGTAAAGATCTCCACTTTCTCCCCATACAAGTAATGCCTCCAAATTTTAAGTGAAGATAACAAACCGCCAACTCTAGATCATGAGTAGGATAATTCCTCTCATATTCTTTGAGTTGTCGCGGGGCATAGGCTATAACTTTTCCATGTTGCATGAGAACACATCCCAACCCTTTACTCCGAAGCATCATCATGAGATGACAAATCCTCCAAGCGGATGGTATTGTCGTAACAGTTTGAAATAAGTCTCTCTTGAGTTCTTGAAAACTCTTCTCACATTCTTCGCTCCAACCGAACTTTGTATCTTTCCGAAGTCATTTGAGTCAATGGAGTAGCGATTCAAGAAAATCCTTCCACGAATCTCCGATAATAACCAATTTAAACCGAGAAAGCTACGACTTTGGATCATCGATTTAGGTTGTTCCCACTTTGAATAGCTTCAATCTTTCTTTGGGTCAATAGATATTCCATGACTTGATACCACGTGCCCAAGGAATGCTACTTCTTCAAGCCGTAACTCGCATTTCTTCAACTTGGCATAAAGCTTATATTCACGAAGCTTTTGGAGTGTCACCTCAAGTGTTGCTCATGATCTTCACGGCTTTTGGAATAAATAAGGATGTCATCAATAAAGACGACCACAAAGTGATCCAAATATTCCTTGAATACTTGGTTCATCATATCCATGAAGGCAAAGAGGAGCATTAGTCAATCCAAAGGACATGACTAGGAATTCATAATGCCCGCATCGAGGAGTTCGAAAGCCGCTCTTTGGAATGTCGTGGTTCTAATCTTCAATTGGTGATATCCGGAACGAAGATCAATCTTTGAAAAGAATTTGGCTCCTTGCAATCGGGTCAAACAGTCATCAATACGCGGGCAACGGATACCTATTTTTGATGGTGACATGATTCAACTCCCGATAATCAATACAAAGTCGCATATTCCCATCTTTCTTTTTCACGAATAGAACAGAGCACCCCAAGGAGAAGTACTAGGACGAATAAAGCCAATGTCTAACAATTCTCGCGGTTGGGTCTTTAACTCAAGTTCAATAGAGCTATTCGATATGGGGCTTTGGAAATAGGTTTTGTACCGAGTTCAAGGTCGATACAAAATTCAATTTCACGCCTAGGGTAGGCCAGAAGTTCTTGTGGAATACGTCAGAAATTTATTAACAATAGCAATATCGCTCAAAACCGACGTATTTTTGTTTAAATCGTGACATGAGCTAAGAAAGCTTGACATCCGCTTTTTCAATAAACGAATAGCTTTATGGCTTGAGATGACCATGATTGATTTTAATGGTTTGGTCGCTTGAATTTCAAGATAATAGGTTGGTTAGGAATATGAAAGCTAACAACCTTATTTAAAATAATCAATTTTTGATGATAAGTAGTTAACCAATCAATCCCTAGAATCACGCCAAATGCAAGTATTTTTAATGAAATAAGATCGGTTGTGTAATTGAGGGTACCGATTTGAACCAAACAAGACTTATAAACAAAGTGGATGTAATGAAGGTTTCTCCCAACGGAGTTTCCACAGATAAGTCAAAGTCTAATTTCTCCTGAGTCAAATTTAATCGATGAGCGCAAGTAGGAGAAATAAAAGAATGGGTAGAACCCAGATCAAATAAAGTATAGACTTCATTAGAGTTTATGATAAGCTTTTACCCGTGATAACCTCATTCGGTTCCTTGCTCTCGGGAGGTCACAACAAACGCCTCCTCAGACTACCGGCTTTGACTTTTTCGGGACTACTTTGGTGCCTCCATCCTATTGAATTTGTCTTGATGAAACGACAAAATCGAGCTAAGTGACCTTCTCTTCCACAATTATAACATGCTTTTGACAAGATGGCGCATGCTGACGTGATTTGGTGATGTGTCCATCTCCTCCGCATTTGAAGCATATGATAGTGGTCTTTCCATCATTGTTGAATCTCCTTTTCTTGAAATGTCCATTCTTATTGTTTTGGTTTCGATTACCACCAAGTGGTTACCATATCCGCCCGTTGATTCCCTCCACGCTTGTTGTCACCGCTTCGATGACTACTCTCATTTGGTATTATAATTTTGCTTACCGCTTCTCTTTTAGTTCAGTATGACTCGTTATCGCGCTCCACTAATCGAGCCCTATTTACAACATCCGAATACAAACACGCTTTATGAGAAATAAGATGTCGACGTATCTCCCGCTTCAAACCTCTTAAAACATTCGCGTCATTTCTCTTCATTATCCACCAAGTGGGATTAAAACCGTGATAACTCCACAAATTTTGCTCGTATCATGACACGACTGGCCATATTGTTTTGTTCCAACTTGATAAACTCCACCTCCTTCATGTGGCGTAATACTTTCTCGGAAAGTATTTGTCGTTGAATAGCCTCTGGAACTTCTCCCAAGATATCTTCAAGACAATGAAGTCGAGTACGCTTTTACCGATTCCCACTTGTAATCGCTCTCTCCGCAACATAAAGGCGCAAGAAGGGAACCTTTGCTCCTCTGAGCATCCCAAGACATCAAATATCTTGGTAATCTGCTTTATCTATGCTTCCGCCGTAAGTGGTTTTGGCTCTCCTTAAACTCCGGTGGTCCCAGCCTTGAATCTTTAAATGGTGACCACCGAGGGTTTTCCGTGTTTCCACCTATGTTTTGGACAGAGTCGCCTCTACTTTCATTGTTGCATGAATTGCATAAAGCCTCCGAACATTTGATCATTCATCATTTGGTCGGTGTTGTTGTTTCAGATGAGGATTGTCGCCTTCGATGCACATTATCCCGATTATTGATATGTGGTGAATCAACGATCGCTGTGGCTCCATTGCTATTCTCAACATTCTCGGATGTCATTTTCAGACATCGCCACAAAACAAAAGGTTAATTGACATTTAACATATTATCCCTATATTCGACCGACCAATAAAATAGCACATAAACTTAGGTAGGTCATACTAGCGAAGGTATTCCCGCCTCCCCCTCCTAGTACTATTCTCACATCTTAGCCAGGATCATATCCCTAAGCTCGATACTAACCGTGACACCCCAAAATTAGGTATACATCACCCATCTTGGGTAGTCGATACATGGTATGTAATTTAAATACAACTTACTAATATAACTGTCGTGGTACAATACGACATAAATCGTGAGTTTGAATACAAATATTGTCTACTAGAGATCATACAAACTCAAAAGGAGTCCTCATTACAATTATTATCACACTATTTCACGTAATAGTGAGGACTACTAATGCTATCCTCCGGACCATTACTCCGCTCCCCGACTCGTCCCAAACTATATTCTCATTTTCAAGAGAACAAAGTGAAAGAAAGGGTGAGCTCAACTAGCTCTCAAGAAGAAATATTATGACTAAGATAATGCGTAATAAATTATCATTAACCTACAACAAATGTTAAACCGATAAAATATAATGAACATCAAGTTTAACTACAATGGACCAAGAATCCATTAAAAGAGTCAAGTAGAAAATAAAATCTACTATCTTTTATGATTTAAAAGGTTTTTCATCATAGTTATAGCTGAGACTCAGCTTTAATAAATATTCCACATCATCGAATCACCCCTGCACTACGGCCAAGGATATTCTTTAGTATCACGACCACAATTATTCATGCACTAAGGGCCAAGAATAATTGTGTATTCATTAATGGTCATGATCATGCCAACAACTGTCCATCAATGCACTACGGGCCACTGAGGATTTTTACCACATCATTTGTAACATTACGGCCATGCTTACAACGAATAGTCTCTCGGTCATAATCATACCAAGTCCATCTATGCACTATGTGCAGCCATGATGACTTTCAACATAATATAAACATGAGGATGATGACAATAATATAAGAATTCAATAAAACAAGTTCAAGAATTAATTTATCTAGAACCAATAACATCCAAATGTCAACATGATATCGCTTTGTGGAGTAAAATTCAAGAATATCGAGAAGAATATTTCCATGAAAGGATATCGATGAAGTGCAAATATCAAGGATATTCCACTAATTTCATGGAGTATAAGTCAAAGTTTTAACCAACTGGGTATAATAAAGAATGGAATAACAAAAGAAATCACCATGCACGCGATAGATCATACATGTAGGTTATTCCAATGTAATAATAAATAAAACGGAATTCAGTCCCGCCAGAAACGCATGCAGATAAGATATTCCAAATGAATAATAAAGAATGGAACCAGTCCGCCAGTAAAACACACACAGACATGTGATGTTCCAATGTAATAATAATAAAGACGGAACCAAGTCCGTAAAACACACGATAGGATGTTCCAATAGAATAATAATAAAGACGGAACCAGTCCGTGTAAAACACATGCATGTGATGTTCCAAATGAATAATAATAATAAAAGCGGAACCAGTCCTGTAAAACACATGCATGTGATGTTCCAATGTAATAATAGAAGAATGTCACCAAGTATAGGGTAAACCACGATACAAAGTTATTCCAAATGTAATAATAAGCAATGGAATAACAACAGATTCTCTTCATGAATAAGAAAGAATAACACCCCTTACTTTTGGTAGGAGATTGAATATCGCGCAGTAGTGTAGAACAAAATACTCTTCTTCTCTCTCTCTTATTTCTCTATACTTTCTCTCTATAGCTTGAATGAATTAAGTGAAAATAATGAAGCACTAGGCCTCTATTTATAGAAGATTTCTAGCTTAAGACCGCCATGTGAAAAGGCAAGTGGCTTCGACGACCGGTGATGTGAAAAGAAAAGTGGTTCGACGCTTTTGTAATGTGAAACGACAAGTGGTTCGACACTCAGAATGTGAAAACGACAAGTGGTTCGACGTCTGGTAAAGGTAATTACTATCGACGAAGGTAATTACTATTCACAAAGGTAATTACTATCGACGAAGGTAATTACTATTGACGAAGAGACTCTTAGATGATGACATACGGGCCCCCATAAAATAATCAAACTTACCACAAACGCCTCATAATGACTTTTTATATACATCAAGAATTGAATAAATATTATCACAAATCATTTTATTTTTAATCAACACATATTTAATCTTTCAACAATTATTAATCATTTATAACTTGTCGCCTCAATTATTGATTTAATACTATAACATATTATATGTAGATGATGATACCGTGACAATAATTGAATCAATAATATAAGAGATATGATGCATCAATTCATCGTAGAATAATTGAAAGCATATTTTGAGTGACTTCTCACGTAAGCATCAATAATCAATATCGCGTGCTCTTATACAACTACGCCAGACATCGTATTTTTACTACCGGTAGTTCAACAGGTTTTAACAGTAACACTCTGTAGTTATTTTTATAGAAAGATTATTTTGTCGCTTTTCTAACTACGATAATAATACTTTATTAGGGGTCCAATTAATGATCGAGCCGTCGCATTTAATATTCCCCGACAAAAAGAATATTCCCCGACCAAACGTAATATTTTATAACAACTTGCTTACTTTGCAAAATTTATAAATATTACCCACAACTATAACATTATATCAAATTTATTTCATAATATTCAAAAATAATATTTATAGAAAATTCATCTTTGTTTATAAAAGTTGGGGTCTTACATGTGGTCTTTAGCGATAGTTTTTATTTAAAAATTAGATTTTTATTAAATAATTAAAGAAAATTATTTTAAATTATTAAAAATACAAAATAAATTATTAAAAATTATTTTAAAGTCTAAAAATTAGTATTTAATTATTTTGGATATATTTCATAAACATTTAATATTTTGGGATATTAAAAGTATTTAATTTATTTAATTATAATATTAAATAAATTATTTAAAATGATTTAAATACATGAAAAATCATTTAAAATTATATTATGATATAAGAAAATATTTTAAGTTATTTTTAATGACTTTTAATATTTAGTGATAAATTTCATTATTAAATTAATATTAATGATAATTAAGTTATTTAATAAATGAATTAAATAAATAAATTAAAAATGATTTTATTATATGAAAAATCATTTTAAATAATAATAAGGTATTTAAAAATATTTTAAGTTATAAAATATAATTTTTCAATATTTAAAGGTAAAATTCATTAATTTATTATTATTAATGATATTAAAGATATTTAATAATTATATTAAATAAATTAATTTAAAAATGATTTTAATATTATAAAAATTATTTTAAATGAAAATAAAGTGTTTAAAGATATTTTAAGTTATAAAATATAACTTTTAATATTTAAAGGATAATTTCATTAATAATTTAATATTAATGATATTGATTTAACACTAATGATATTTAATTTATTTAATAATTATATTAAATAAATAGTTTAAAAATGGTTTTATTAATTTAAAATCATTTAAAAGGGATATAAATGAATTAAAATATTTTAAGTTATAGTTAATGACTTTTAATATTTGGATAATTAGTACATTAATATTTAAATATTAATGGTAATTATTTCAAAAATGATTTTAAATGTTTTAAAAATCATTTAAGGGTAATATAAATGTTCTAAAAATATTTTGAGTTATTATAAATAACTTTAATATGTTAGTAATGGTTTCATTAATAGTTTAATATTAATTAAATATTAATGATAATAGAATTATTTAATATTTAAATCATTTAATAATGATTAAGTATTTCAAAAATTATGATAAATGGTAATAATTATTTTAAAATTATTATAAGGCCATGAAAAATAAGTATGATTGGTGTTTAAGTTATCTAAATGGATATTGAACTCATCAGATAGAGTCTTTAGACTCGATAAATACCGATAAAGTTGTCAATACAATCACATATTTAGTAAATTGATCTGAACTTAGATAGATTAATTTGATAAATGTTTATTTGTGATTCAATGGTTGTTAAACTTACATGACAATATGTTTAGGTTATGTGCTGACTGTAAATAGCAGTACAATATGATATGATATGTTATTCTAATCAAACGAATGATCTATTTAATGATAGGACTTGATATAAAAGATAAATCTAAGTTATGTGTAAGCAAATGCATAAGGCAAAGATATCTAACCCTTTGCATTTACTTTATGCTATGGACACGCAGTAAGATAATATCCTAACTATTCTTTTCAATTGTTCAAATATTTCAACCTTTGTATATACTTATGCAATGATTCTGTATAAGTAAGTTATTAAATTATAATTGTTGTACAAGTTCCTTTATTCTGTTATTATAGATCAAGATATATATTCTGTTCGTTAATTTCTAAAACATGGTTATATAAGTGTCCTCACTTGGATAATCATTATATTTTATCACATGTTGATACATATTATCACATGTTGATACATACTTATAGTTGCCTAGTATGTATACGTTGAATTGAAAGTCGTCTAAGCTATTTGATCCGGCTAGACACAAATTTAAAAAAATTGTTGTTGAACAAGATAAAACTTTACTGTTATCCAACTGGATTGTTTTGGTTCAGATTCTAGACTGTTATGAATATCCCAAATATGGGAAATCTTAATTTATGCGCTAAGGCGGACAAAGGATGAACGCTAATATCGTTCTAGCAATGTAGTATTGATCAATACAGGCATAATCTGGCCGATCACCCGCGTCTGTAAGTTATGACGGCCATGAGATGAAGTTCTGTTTAACCTCTTCAAAAATAGAAAACAATGTTCATAGTCTATCAACTGATCCTCATATATAGCCAATACGTAGTTTCAAAATTTTGAAATCGAAATGATATGTTATTTATTAATGGTTCAGCTTACTTCACAACTGTTGATTCGTTGTAGAAGTATTGTTCAAAGAAAATATTTAATTCTTTCAGCTAATTGTTATTGATTGCTATTACTTGTTGGGCACTCAAATGCTCATCCTTGCTTAATTTAAATGTTTTTTCACTAAAGTGTGAACACTTTGAAGGATCCGCCAAGAACAAGGAAAAGGGAAGGTCGCTGGATAAAAGATTATGCTATCTTATGTAATAACATGAATTTATTAGGATAATGATGATATAGTATTATTATCATGTACCGAATGTTTAAAGGTTTCTTACTTGGGATTTAAAACTCTGATAATATGTAAATTAAATTTGATAACCTATATTATTATTATTATTATTATTATTCCGCCATAGAAATGGTGGTATCGTGAAGCACCGAAGTTTAGGGTTTCAAGCACACCAATTTGGGGTGTCACATCATGGTATCAAAGCTATAGGGTTAGAAACCTTAGGTGGGATAGACCTTAGGCTATAACCTTAGAACAGAGGGAATCGTTGAAAATATAAATAACTCATATAGAGTTTAAAAAGAAATGAATCAGATAAGTTCATCGTCAAATCAAATAAAAGAAAACCTATAAAAAAATTATTGTTTATTATGTGTATATATTATATGCTAATCAGGATAAATTATGTGTGTAGATGTCAGGTGAAAAAAGATTAGGATACCCTCGGATCGTAAAGAAGGAGCCGATATCAAAGCCAATAGCTGAAATAGAGGCTCAAAGTGAATGCAACCTCGATGTGGTGGTTATTGTGGAAAATGTTGTACCAGATCCGGAAATGGTGGAACTAACCGATAGTGATTGATTCGTATAATGAAGTTGAGCCGATCAAGCATCAACCGAAGTGCAGAATCTGCGGGACCAGGTTTCCTCTTTGGAAAAATTATGGGAAATAGAAAAATTACTAAATAGCCAACTGCGAAAAGCATTAATAGAAACAATGGAAGAATGGGATAAGCTTAAAATCCAAATTGACCAAATGGGAACTAAAAGCATAAAGTCGGGTGCAGCTCCGAACAAGAAGGGAAAAAGAAAAATGAAAGAGCGCGATATAGGAAATCCTGATATCAACCATGGATACTTTAATCGAATAGAAAGGTGTACAAATTATGACAAGAAGCATGAAGGCGTATGCAGAAAAGGGGAGAATGTTTTCTACAATTGCGGACATGAGGGACATTTCTCTCCTCAGTGTCCCAATCCAAAGCAATGTGTCTGTTTTATTTGTGGGATAGAAGGTCATCAGGCAAAAGGTTGTCCAAGATCAAGAAAAGGCATAGTGAATAGGTAATATAGGTTCTGTGGTGTAGGTCTGTTAAATATAATATGTGTGATAAGTATATTTGTGTTATGTAATATTCTCAACTTTTGTATGGGTCAAAACCGTAAATCCCAACTCTTATGGTCACAAAGGGATAGCAGTATGGGCTATGTTATGTAAATTACTTTGAATTAATGAAAACGAACAAATGTTTGAGTAATGAAACAAGTTTAATATATTAAACTTATGTGATAAGGTTTAGAATGTAAGTTAAATTATGTTTTATTTAATCAGATAATGCCGCCAAGACGTCAAACTAGAAATCAAAGGGCAGAAGAATCTGTCAATAACGTTGGGGGACAACAACCAGATCCAATGCAGCAATTTGCAAACATGGTAGCTCAGGCCATGCAACAAGGAATGCCAGCCGCAGGGAACCAGCAGGACAACCGCTTGGCGAACTTTAAGGACTTCAAGGCTGTAGGATCACCCGAATTCAAAGGGAAAACTAACCCTGTAGAAGAGCAGACTTGGGTTAAGGAGATTGAGAAGGCATTTGTATTAGCTAGGATAGCTGAGGGGCAAAAGACCGCTTTTGCCACCTACATGATGAAGGGTGAGGCAAATTTTTGGTGGGAAGCTAATCAGGTGAGGGCAGGAGCAGGTGTAGTTGCTTGGGAAAGGTTTAAAACTCTATTTTTCAAAAACTATTTTTCAACTAGTATGCAAGCTAGGATGGAGGTAAAATTTCTTAAATTAAAACAGGAGAATATGACAGTTGCGGAATATGTCACAAAATTTAATGAGTTGGCTAGGTTCGCCCCGCATCAAGTTGATACGAAGGCTAGAAAAGCGAGAAGGTTTGAGCTGGGATTAAAACCCTGGCTCTACAACAAGGTGGCAGTGTTGCAGATCCCTACATTTGCAGCACTCATGGAAAAAGCGATTATTGCTGAGGAGGGGAGTGAGGCCATGAGCCTCTACAACAAGGAAAGAAGGAACAAGGGTAAAGTTGAGGGAGCTGGGAAGGTGGAAACAAAGAAGGGGAATAGGAGTGAAAAGAGGAAGGGGAACAACTTTGGGGGTGTGCAGGTGAAGCAAAAAGCTGCAAAGAAGAAGCCGGTGGTGTAATGTGGGAATTGTGGGAAGAACCATTTGGGGGAATGTCTAAAAGGTAAATTTGTATGTTTCAAGTGCGGGTAGGAGGGCCATATCTCTCCCAATTGCCCCAATCCTAGGATGATTAGTGGGTGTTTTCTATGTGGGTCGAAGGAGCATAAGGTGAAGGACTGTCCGAAAAGGAGAACGGAGACAGAAAGCGTGAACATGGGGAAAAAAGCTATGAACTTTGGCAATCACAGGACCAACTTCATCCAAAGAAGCCAAACAAAATCTACTCCATGGGTCTTTAACACTGATGACCAGATTCGGTGGCGGTTGCAATGCAACTCCAGGTATTATTCGTATAACTTTTATTATCTTATATATGATTTTCTTATAAATAATAAATTGTTTTATAAATAAATTTTGAAGGAAGAATTTGAGTTCTTTTAGAAATCAAACTTTCGATTAATCAGAAAGACAAGCTCTATGTGATTAGTTAAAGAATCAGTTCGATCAAATTTAATCGAGACCTACTAGCAATGATTGTGTACTCTGGTATGTATGAGTTTTAAAACGGTGATTCCGGGGACGGAATCTTTATAAGGGAGGGTGAATGTAATAACCCGATATTTTCTATATAAATAAATCAGAAATTTTGCGTATAAATTTTTTTTTTTATAAAGGTCGAAATATGTGTTAAGTAATGTGTATACATATATTTATGTGATAAATAAAATTTATTTATTACAATAATTATTACAAATAATTTTATTTTAGAAATATTGATTATTATAATTTATATTCTTATAATAATTAATTATATTGAAGAAATGTTTTTATTAATTATTTTCCATAAAAATATAATCATATATTATTTAAATAAAATATGAAATGATTTTTTTAGAATAATTATAATAATTATATTATTATATGAATTTTTGTTTAGATTATTAAGTTAAATATTTTAACTTAATTATTAAGTTATATATATAGCAGATAAATTAGATATGGAATCCAAACCCTAATTTCAGGTTTTGATCAAGCAATGATAATAAAATTATAATATTAAATATATTTTGATTTTTCAGTGCTATAAATATGTACTGTATATGTGAACCGATAATGGTTGGTCAATTATAGTGTTATGTGACAAACCCTAGCAATACTGTTTGAAATCCTAATTTAAAATACAAATTAGAGTTCAAGATTATTGGGTAATCGTGATAATGTAATTAATGTCTGGTATTATAAATATAAACGCTAATTCAGTAAACCCTAATTCTTGTCTCAAAACCATAATGGTAAAATTAAAACCCTAACCGACATTTAGGAGCCCTAACTGTCAAGCTGGGAAACCCTAATTGCTAATTTAGGGTGTTAATGCTAATTAGTAGGCTTTAAATCCTAGTATTTGTGTTTAGTGTAATTAGAAACCCTAATTACAAACCGTTAATCCTAATTATTATTTTGTAAACTCTAATTACAAATTTCTAACCCTAATTACAAATTTTTGACCCTAATTGTCAAATGGGAGCCCTAATTGCGAATTAAGTGATCTTAAATATAATTAGTGATTTCATAAACCTAATTTTCAAGTTACATAATTAGAAAACCTAATCTTATTAATAAACCATAATTTAGAAATTTAGAAACTAAAATTTTTATTTTTTAACCCTTTTTGCTTAATCCTAGAAATTTAATTTTTGGAAAACCTTAGGGTTAAACCCTAAGGGTCAAACCCTAAGGGTTTGGCAATTACCCAAAATGTCATTAATTTGTCAAGCCAAAAGTCCATTTTGCCCCTAGTTGCATTATTTTGGCTAACTAATAGGTTTTGACATTTAGATGAGTTGGTGACTAACTCTAACAACTCCACATGCTCATAATTGATGCAAAGAACAAGCCTCATTTATCGACCCATTCATGCATCGTATACTTCTATTTATAGATTGAAAAGAGAGAAAATTATTTGCTAGCTTATTTTGCTCAAACACCCAACCAAGACTTTCTCTCACTAAAACCCACGAATTTCCCTTCATTTATCATCATAAAACCCATTTCACGAAATCCATTAACCAATCAAAGAACTCGAGAATCAAAATTTTTCAAAGAAAGGTATAAAACCTTATTCAAGAATCTGTCTAAAAATCTGTTGTTAGATGTTAGAGTTAGGTGTTAAAATATGTTGTTTATAGTTTATTATGATGATCTGGGTTGGTATTATATAGATCCATATCATCTAAGTCTTCAAATTTGAGTTTTTGAAAAATCTGGAAATTTTTTTATTGTTGTTTGACAAGCAAATGTCAGGCCTCTTTAATCTTTCTCTGTTATGTGTTTTAGTTGTTTAAAGCTTTGATCTTGTAGCCTGTTATGTGCTCTGTGATCTGGAACTTTTAGCTAGCTCAGATCGTGCACATAATGAAAGTTATGGGCGGTCAAACCTCATTGACCGACCATGACTTATAATTTCTGGAAAAACACAAATCGAGCCCAGAAGGCTCTGACAAGTTTTTCATGGGCTCAGATCTGACTGTTTTATGATGTTATGTAATAATCGTTGCATCTAAGTTATAGTATTGTAGTTATACTACATTTTAATTCTCGTAGATCTCTTATATCATGAACATGCTGGATTTGGGACACGGTCAAACCAAGCAGGAAGTCCACGGATGAGCTTTCTAGGTAAACCCAGAAAGTTCATGGGCGTGGTTTCTAACAAGATTTGACCGGTCTATATCTCATTATTTTGTTGTGGTTTTGTTGATGTTAAGTATTAGATATGTAGTATTACATGTTGGTTATACATTGAAGGTTTTATATCACAAAAACATCAAGAGGATTTTTTGTAGTGGAAGCCCAAAGTAGGCAGGTCGTACTGTTCTTCATTTCTGGGAAACCCAGAAATGAAGAACATCTCTGACAGCTACTTTAGGCCCTTAAATCTTTCAATTGGTGTATGTTTTGATCATGGTTGTTGTTGGGTCTTGTAGTGGTGCATTTGTACTATATTATCTGATCACAACAAGTACAGAAACACTTTGTGTGAGGTATGATTTGTGGTCAAACATACCAACTCGGGATCTGACATTGATTTTCTGGGTTCGCTCAAGAACGCGAAGAACACCTATAGTGACGGTTCTGTCGCTATAGGTGGTCTTTTGCGACAGTTTTTTTTAAAAAATTAGATTTTTATTAAATAATTAAAGAAAATTAGTTTTAAATTATTAAAAATAAAAAATAAATTATTAAAAATTATTTTAAAGTCTAAAAATTAGTATTTAATTATTTTGGATATATTTCATAAACATTTAATATTTTTGGGATATTAAAAGTACTTAATTTATTTAATTATAATATTAAATAAATTATTTAAAATGATTTAAATACATGAAAAATCATTTAAAATTATATTATGATATAAAAAATATTTTAAGTTATTTTTAATGACTTTTAATATTTTGTGATAAATTTCATTATTAAATTAATATTAATGATAATTAAGTTATTTAATAAATGAATTAAATAAATAAATTAAAATTGATTTTATTATATGAAAAATCATTTTAAATAATAATAAGGTATTTAAAAATATTTTAAGTTATAAAATATAATTTTTCAATATTTAAAGGTAAAATTCATTAATTTATTATTATTAATGATATTAAAGATATTTAATAATTATATTAAATAAATTAGTTTAAAAATGATTTTAATATTATAAAAATCATTTTAAATGAAAATAAAGTGTTTAAAGATATTTTAAGTTATAAAATATAACTTTTAATATTTAAAGGATAATTTCATTAATAATTTAATATTAATGATATTAATTTAACACTAATGATATTTAATTTATTTAATAATTATATTAAATAAATAGTTTAAAAATGGTTTTATTAATTTAAAAATCATTTAAAAGGGATATAAATGAATTAAAATATTTTAAGTTATACTTAATGACTTTTAATATTTGGATAATTAGTACATTAATATTTAAATATTAATGATAATTATTTCAAAAATGATTTTAAATGTTTTAAAAATCATTTAAGGGTAATATAATTGTTTTAAAAATATTTTGAGTTATTATAAATAACTTTAATATGTTGACAATGGTTTCATTAATAGTTTAATATTAATTAAATATTAATGATAATATAATTGTTTAATATTTAAATCATTTAATAATGATTCAGGTATTTCAAAAATTATGATAAATGGTAATAATTATTTTAAAATTATTATAAGGCCATTAAAAATAGTGCAACTGGTGTTTAAGTTATCTAAATGGATATTGAACTATTGTATAGAGTCTTAGACTCGATAAATACCCGATAAAGTTGTCAATACACCGACATATTTTAGAAATTGATCTGGACTTAGATAGATTGATTTGATAAATGTTTATTTGTGATTCAATGGTTGTTAAACTTACATGACAATAAGTTTAGGTTATGTGCTGACTATAAATAGCAGTACAATATGATATGATATGTTATTCTAATCAAACGAATGATCTATTTAATGATAGGACTTAATATAAAACATAAATCTAAGTTATGTAAGCAGCAGACAAGGCAAGTATCTAACCCTTTGCATTTACTTTATGTTATAGACATGCGTAAGATAATATCTGAACTATTCTTTTCAATTGTTCAAATATTTCAACCTTTGTATATACTTATGCAATGATTCTGTATAAGTAAGTTATTAAATTATAATTGTTGTACAAGTTCCTTTATTCTGTTATTATAGATCAAGATATATATTCTGTTCGTTAATTTCTAAAACATGGTTATATAAGTGTCCTCACTTGGATAATCATTATATTTTATCACATGTTGATACATATTATCACATGTTGATACATACTTATAGTTGCTTAGTATGTATACGTTGAATTGAAAGTCGTCTAAGCTATTTGATCCGGCTAGACACAAATTTAAAAAAATTGTTGTTGAACAAGATAAAACTTTACTGTTATCCAACTGGATTGTTTTGGTTCAGATTCTAGACTGTTATGAATATCCCAAATATGGGAAATCTTAATTTATGCGCTAAGGCGGACAAAGGATGAACGCTAATATCGTTCTAGCAATGTAGTATTGATCAATCATGAGGCATAACCATTGATCACCCCGCGTGCAGTAAGTTATAATGTTGCCATGATGAAGTTCATTTAACCTCTTCAAAAATAGAAAACAATGTTCATAGTCTATCAACTGATCCTCATAAATAGCCAATACGTAGTTTCAAAAATTTGAAATCGAAATGATATGTTATTTATTAATGGTTCAGCTTACTTCACAACTGTTGATTCGTTGTAGAAGTATTGTTCAAAGAAAATATTTAATTCTTTCAGCTAATTGTTATTGATTGCTATTACTTGTTGGGCACTCAAATGCTCATCCTTGCTTAATTTAAATGTTTTCAGCTAAGTGTGAACAACCTGAAGGATCTACCAAGAACAAGGGAAAAGGGAAGGTCGCTGGATAAAAGATTATGCTATCTTATGTAATAACATGAATTTATTAGGATAATGATGATATAGTATTATTATCATGTACCGAATGTTTAAAGGTTTCGTACTTGGGATTTAAAACTCTGATAATATGTAAATTAAATTTGATAACCTATATTATTGTTATTATTATTATTCCGCTCATAGAAATGGTATCGTGAAGCACCGAGTTCGGGTTTTAAGTAACTGAATTTGGGGTGGTCACATCATGGTATCAGAGCTATAGGGTTAGAAACCTTAGGTGGGATAGACCTTAGGCTATAACCTTAGAACAAAGGGAAACGTTGAAAATATAAATAACTCATATAGAGTTTAAAAAGAGATGAATCAGATAAGTTCATCGTCAAATCAAATAAAAGATAACCTATAAAAAATTATTGTTTGTTATGTGAATATATTATATGCTAATCAGGATAAATTGTGTGTGTAGATGTCAGGTGAAAAGGGATTAGGATACCCTCAGATCGTCAAGAAGGATCCGATATCAAAGACAATAGCTGAAATAGAGGCTCAAAGTGAATGCAACCTCGATGAGGTGGTTATTGTGGAAAATGTTGTACCAGATCTGGAAATGGTGGAACTAACCGATAGTGATTCAGACACTGAAGTTGGAGCTGATCAAGCATCAACTGAAGTGCAAAATCTGCGGGACCAGGTTTCTTCTTTGGAAAAATTATGGGAAATAAAAAAATTACTAAATAGCCAACTGCGAAAAGCATTAATAGAAACAATGGAAGAATAGGATAAGCTTAAAATCCAAATTGACCAAATGGGAGGTAAAAGCAAAAAAGTCAAAAGTGCGACTCGAACAAGAAGGGAAAAAGAAAAATGAAAGACTGCGATATAGGAAATCCTGATATCAACCATGGAAACTTTAATCGAATAGAAAGGTGTACAAATTGTGACAAGAAGCATAAAGGCGTATGCAGAAAAGGGGAGAATGTTTGCTATAATTGCGGACATGAGGGACATTTCTCTCCTCAGTGTCCCAATCCAAAGCAATGTGTCTGTTTTATTTGTGGGATAGAAGGTCATCAGGCAAAAGGTTATGCAAGATCAAGAAAAGGCGTAGTGAATAGGTAGTATAGGTTATGTGGTGTAGGTCTATTTAATATAATATGTGTGATAAGTATGTTTGTGTTATGTAATATTCTCAATTTTTGTATGGGTCAAAGCCGTAAATCCCGATTCTTGTGGTCACAAAGGGATAGCAGTATGGGCTATGTTATGTAAATTACTTTGAATTAATGAAAATGAACATATGTTTGAGTAATGAAACAAGTTTAATATATTATACTTATGTGATAAGGTTTAGAATGTAAGTTAAATTATGTTTTATTTAATCAGATAATGCCGCCAAGACTACAAACTAGAAATTAAAGGGCAGAAGAATCTGTCAATAACGTTGGGGGACAACAACTAGATCCAATGCAGCAATTTACAAACAAGGTAGCTCAGGCCATGTAACAAGGAATGCCAGCCGCAGGGAACCAGCAGGACAACCGCTTGGCGAACTTTAAGGACTTCAAGACAGTAGGACCGCCCGAATTCAAAGGGACAACTAACCCTGTAGAAGCGCAGACTTGGGTTAAGGAGATTAAGAAGGCATTTGTATTAGCTAGGGTAGCTGAGGGGAAAAAGACCGCTTTTGCCACCTACATGATGAAGGGTGAGACAAATTTTTGGTGGAAAACGAGTCAGGCGAGGGCAGGAGCAGGTGTAGTTGCTTGGGAAAGGTTTAAAACACTATTTTTCAAAAATTAGTTTTCATCTAGTATGCAAGCTAGGATGGAGGTAAAATTTCTTAAATTAAAACAGGAGAATATGACTGTTGCAGAATATGTCGCAAAATTTAATGAGTTGGCTAGGTTCGCCCCGCATCAAGTTGATACGGAGGCTAGAAAAGCGAGAAGGTTTGAGCTGGGATTAAAACCACAGCTCTGCAACAAGGTGGCGGTGTGTTGAGATCCCTACATTTGCAAAGACTCATGGAGAAAGCGATTATTATTCTTGAGAGAGGGAGTGAGGCCATGAGCCTCTACAACAAGGAAAGAAGGAACAAGGGTAAAGTTGAGGGAGCTGGGAAGGTGGAAACAAAGAAGGGGAATAGGAGTGAAAAGAGGAAGGGGAACAACTTTGGGGGTGTGCAGGTGAAGCAAAAAGCTGCAAAGAAGAAGCCGGTGGTGCAATGTGGGAATTGTGGGAAGAACCATTTGGGGGGATGTCTGAAAGGTAAATTTTCATATTTTAAGTGCGGGCAAGAGGGCCATATCTCTCCCAACTGCCCCAATCCTAGGATGATTAGTGGGTGTTTTCTGTGCGGATCGAAGGAGCATAAGGTGAAGGACTGTCCAAAAAGGAGAACGGAGGCAGAAAGCGTGAACATGGGGAAAAGCGGCGGAACTTTGGCAATCACAGGACCAACTTCATCCAGCAAGCCGACAAAATATACTGCACGAGTCTTTAACATGACAGTCCAGGATTCGGTGGCAGCTGGCAATGCAACTCCAGGTATTATTCGTATAACTTTTATTGTCTTATATATGATTTTCTTATAAATAATAAATTATTTTATAAAGAAATTTTGAAGGAAGAATTTGAGTTCTTTTAGAAATCAAACTTCCGAGTAATCAGAAAGACAAGCTCTATGTGATTAGTTAAAGAATCAGTTCGATCAAATTTGATCGAGACCTACTAGCAATGATTGTGTACTCTGGTATGTATGAGTTTTAAAACGGTGATTCCGGGGACGGAATCTTTATAAGGGAGGGTGAATGTAATAACCCGATATTTTCTATATAAATAAATCAGAAATTTTGCATATAAATTTTTTTTTATAAAGGTGGAAATATGTGTTAAGTAATGTGTATATAAAAGATAAATCTAAGTTTTGTAAGCAGCAAACAAGGCAAGTATCTAACCCTTTGCATTTACATTATGCTATGGACATGCGTAAGATAATATCTAAAATATTATTTTCAATTGTTCAAATATTTCAACCTTTGTATATATTTATGCAATGATTCTGTATAAGTAAGTTATTAAATTATAATTATTGTACAAGTTCCTTTATTCTGTTATTGTAGATCAAGATATATATTATGTTCGTTAATTTCTAAAACGTGGTTATACAAATGTCCTCACTTGGATAATCATTATATTTTATCACATGTTGATACATACTTATAGTTGCCTAGTATGTATACGTTGAATTGAAAGCCGTCTAAGCTATTTGATCCGGCTAGACACAAATTTAAAAAAATTGTTGTTGAACAAGATAAAACTTTACTGTTATCCAACTGGATTGTTTTGGTTTGGATTCTAGACTGTTATGAATATCCCAAATATGGGAAATTTTTATGCGCTAAGGCGAACAAAGGATGAACAATAATATCATTCTAGCAATGTAGTATTGATCAATACAAGGCATAACGGGCTGATCACCCCCGTGCCTGTAAGTTATGATGGTTTACAGATGAAGTTCTGTTTAACCTTTTCAAAAATTGAAAACAATGTTCATAGTTTGTCAACTGATCCTCATATATAGTCAATACGTAGTTTCAAAAATTTGAAATCGAAATGATATGTTGTTTATTAATGGTTCAGCTTACTTCACGACTATTGATTCGTTATAGAAGTATTGTTCAAAGAAAAAATTTAATTCTTTCAGCTAATTGTTATTGATTGCTATTACTTGCTGGGAACTCAAATGCTCATCCTTGCTTAATTTAAATGTTTTCAGCTAAGTGTGAACAACCTAAAGGATCTGCCAAGAACAAGGGAAAAGGGAAGGTCGCTGAATAAAAGATTATGTTATCTTATGTAATAACATGAATTTATTAGGATAATGATGATATAGTATTATTATCATGTACCGAATGTTTAAAGGTTTCGTACTTGGGATTAAAAACTCTGATAATATGTAAATTAAATTTGATAATCTATATTATTGTTATTATTATTAGTATTATTCCGCTCATAGAAATGGTATCGTGAAGCACCGAGTTCGGGTTTCAAGTACCTGAATTTGGGGGCGTCACATGTTCTGTAATTCGGAGCCTGAGCGCCAAGTTTCGCATCCCAACGCCAATTTTCGCGCCTCAGTGCCCAAAACTTCACGCCCAAAGATCGAATTGCGCCCAATACACCTGTCTCGCACCCAAATTTGGGAAAAAGTGGTCTGTGTTGGACAGTTTTGACCTCCTGTAGTAAAATGGCCATAACGTTTTCATACGAACTCCGATTGAGGTGATTCAAGATGATCCGGAATGAAGACGAATAGACCTACAACGTTCGTTCTTTAAGTGTTTCAATTTGAGATCGGGAACATGGGTCAAAATGGTCATTTGTGGGACTAATATGTATTTGGAGGCAATCGGAGGACGTCGGGAATGCACATATGCAAATATAGTGCTCCTGACATGTTGTCCTAAGTTATAAAACATGAATATTAGTAAATATAATAACGCTTAACATTAATAAATGGTGTATTAGATAAGTTGTATAAGCATACTAAGCACACACATGAGAGACAAATCGGGCGTATGACGAAAGAACGTCGAAACGTCGTGCCAAGTGTTAATGAACTTAAAAAGTGTTTCAATTCAATTGAAATGAATATTATAAGATATGGAATAGATTTAATATAAAACCAATAAGTAGTCCTAACAAGACTTAAGCACTTGAATGAACTTCGAATATGAAATATAGTGAGTTATAAGTCTAAAGTTAACACAATTAAATTGAACATTGTGTACTGATTAATAGGAAGAGTTATAGGATGTAGATTAAAGTTTAAATTATAACTACTATCCGTTGCTATGTGACTAATAGTTGATGTGAATTATTATATAATTGTGTAGGGCACGTGAAGTACAGATATATGTAAGTTGTTAAACTATTATTGGTAAACAACGATCAAGGCAAGTCTTTCAGTTCCTATTTGTTATGTGAACTTGATGATTAACTGTTTTAAATCTTTATTGCAAAGTGCATGATGTGTTATATATATATATATATATGTTGAAAGTGTGAAATGTTAAAGTCAATTTATGATTATGTTGATTGATTAAAGCATGATGATTGAGTAAGGACTCAATCTTTATACTTGTTAAATGAATTGTAGCATGTATGTTATATGTTGAGCATGTTATTATGTGCTATGTGGTGCATGAAAACTGTTAGATTTTGCTTGGCTGTCGAGCTCAACCTTTCAAATGACCACTTTTGTAGGTTAAAGATTTAAGGTAAAGATATGTGCTACGTGAATTATAGAGATCCGTATTCACGAAGGTTGCTTATGTTTTATGGAAATGTATTTAATATTTTGAATGTAACATGTTGTTGAATTGTAAGTTGAGTTATCCGGTGTATATGGATACCTATTTATGATGTAAGACTTTGTATAGTCATTTTGTTGTAACAATTCATGATATAAATTTGAATCGAAGATGTGACACCCCTAAATCTGGTACTTCCATTTCCACAGGATTTGGTATTCACTGTACAAACATCATCTATCGTCGTTATTTTAATAAAAATATTTTTGTCATTTTTTCAATCCGACAATAATTTCGTTGTGGGATCCGCCAATGATTGTGCCGTTGTACGAATATTCCCTGTTAAAATGAATATTCCCCAACCAATCGAATATTATATAACAACTTGCATACTTTACAAAATTTATAAATATTACCCACAACTATAACATTATATCAAATCCACACCATAATTTTGACAAAAATATTTCGAGAAATTAAATCTTTATTCATAAAATTTGGGGTCTCACAATCTCCCCTCCTTATGAAATTTTGCCCTCAAAATTTACGTACGTACCTGGTATGCCGAAGAGGTGAGGATACCTTGACTTCATTTCAGATTCTAACTCTTGAGGTATAACCCTTGAGTGTTGAATACGATCCTTCTTATCCAAGATTTTAACATGTATCTCCTCATACGTTAAATCTTCTGCTATCTCGTCTAGTTCTAATTTAATAATGTGGTTCGGGTCATCCACATATTTACGTAAGATCGATACGTGAAAAACATTATGAACTCGCGACATACTTGGCGGTAAAACGAGTCTATAGGCCACAGTTCCTACTCGGTCAAGGTTTTCAAATGCGCCAATAAAATTGAGGGTTGAAATTTCCTCTCTTCAGTAATTATTGCTTCTAGAATAATGCCCTCTTGAACTTTCTTCTTCACATTCATCAGCTCTAAGTATGTAGCTTGAGCGGCTTTAACTTTATCGATTAAAGTCGATTCTAATCGTATATTCGTTATCTTCACGTGGGTCTCTAGAGTCTTTAACTCTATCTTCATCATTTGTAAGTTATACGAAATGGGTTTTTGTGTTAACAACATCACACTCGTAAACGCATACGATCTTATACTCAACACGTCAGCTACCACATTCGTTTTCCCATGATGGTATTGAATGGTACGATCATAATCTTCAACAGCTCGAGCCAACGTCTTTGGCGCATTATACGTTCGTTTTAGGTGAAGAAAATATTTGAGGGTTTAAGAAATGGGTTTTGTACTGGGATCGATACAAAATTCGATTTCACGCTCTAGGGGTAGGCTAAGAAGTCTTCAAGAATACGTCAAGAAAATATTTGGCGCGCCATTAGGTGACCAAACCTCTCCTTGGCAGAACTTCTAGACATCGTTAATATTGCAAATAATAATATTAATAACTCTGTCATCTCAATTATTGATTTAATAATATATAAAATATCGACAATAATTGAATCAAATAACGTGAGATACTATGCAACAATTACTGTAGCAATAATTGAACAAAACTGAGTGACTTCTCACGTAAGCATCAATAATCAATACCATGTGCTACTATGCAACCACGCGTATTACTGTACTTTTACTACCGAGTAGTTCAACAGTTTTAACGGTAAAACTTCCGCCGTTATTTTCATAAAAATATTTTTGTCATTTTCTCAATTTGACAATAATTCCGTTGTGGGATCCACCAATGATTGTGTCGTTGTACGAATATTCCCTGTTAAAACAAATATTCCCCGACCAATCGAATATTATATAACAACTTGCATACTTTACAAAATTTATAAATATTACCCACAACTGTAACATTATATAAAATCCACACCATAATTTTGAAAAAAATATTTCAAAAAATTAAATCTTTATTCATAAAATTTGGGGTTTCACAACTTATGTTTTATCGTATTCTGCACAATAATTAATAATTATGTAAATTAAGTTTGTATTTGAATTATGTATCATGTATTTGGCGACTCAGAATGGGTTGTGTATACCTATTTTAAGGGCGTCACAGTTGGTATCAAAGCATAGGGATATAATCCCTGGCTGAGAAGTGAGGCTAGAACTAGGAGGGGTGAGACGGGTAAATCATTCGCTAGTATGACCTACCTAAGCTTATTTGTTATTTAATTAGTCGGTCAGAATATAGGGATAATATGTGGCATGTCAATTAACCCTTGTTTCATGGCAGTATTTAAAAATGGCATCTAAAAATATTGAGATAAGCAATGAAGAACATGAGACCGTTGAGTCACCACCGATCAATAACTAGGATAATGTGCATCAGGAAGGCAATAATCCTCGTATAAACAACAACACCGACCAAATAGTGAACGATGGTACGTTTACGAGCTTTTTAGAATTCATGCAACACCAAACAAGAGGGACTCCTGTTCATAATGCAGGTGGAGTCAATGGCAACTCACGGCTGGTCATTGCTAAGCAATTCAAGGAGTTGGGACCACCGGAGTTTTTGGGAAAGCCGGAACCACTTAAGGCATAGACGTGGATTAAGCAGATCACCAAGATATTTGATGTCTTGGAATCCTCAGAGGAGCAAAGGTTCCCTTCGCCACCTTCATGTTGCGAGGAGAGTCAGATTACTGGTGGGAATCTGTAAAGCAAACTCATCTTTCCGCACTAAATTTGTCTTGGGAGAAGTTTCAGGAATTGTTCAACGACAAGTACTTTCCTGAAAGTATTCGTCACATGAAGGAGGTGGAATTTATCAAGCTGGAATAGAAAAACATGACCGTATCGCAATACGAGGCAAAGTTTGTGGAGTTATTCTGGTTTGCATCCCATTTGGTTGATAATGAAGAGCGAATAACGCGAATTTCTATGCGAGGTTTGAAACCCAAAATATGTCAATACCTCATTTCACACAAACTTTATTTGTATTCAGATGTTGTGAATAGGACTCGGTTATTAGAACGCGATTATGAGTCAGCTCAACCAAAAGGCAACGACCAACAACACGATAATAATCGTACCGGTGGCAACGACCATCGAAACAACGATAACCATCATGGAGGAAATTATCATGCCAAAAATGGTAACCACTTTGGTGGTAATCATGGCCAAGATAATAGGAAAGGTGAACTAAGTGAGAACAACTTCAAGAAGAGAATGTTCAATAATGATGGAAAGACAGCAGCACCAGCACCCGTTTCCAAGGAAGGAGAATGACCACCAGTCGTATGTTACAAATGCGGATAAGAGGGACACATCCGTCAAAACTATATGCAGCAACCCAAAGCGTGTTTTAATTGCAGAAGAAAAGGTCATTTAGCTCGATTTTATCGTGTAGAGAAGTCAAGTCCAGTTGGGATGGTGACACCAAAGGCTGTCCTAGACAAGTAAAAGTAGGTAGTTTAAGGGAGAACATTTTTCGTGACGAGGAACCCAAATAAAGTTATCACAGGTAAACAAATCCTAAACTCTTGCGAAGTCTATACCTTATTTGATACCGGTTCTACCCATTCTTTTATTTCATCTACTTACGCTCAACGTTTAAATTTGACTCCAGAGAAATTAGACTTTGACTTATCTTTTAAAACTCCGTTAGGAGAAACCTTCATTACATCCACTATTTATAAATTATGTTTGATTCAAATCAGTACCCTCACGTTACCTGTCGATCTTATCTCTTTGAAAATACTTGCATTTGATGTGATTTTAGGAATCTACTGGTTAACTACTCATCATGCTAAAATTGATTATTTTCGTAAGGTTGTTAGTTTTTATATTCCTAACCAACCTATTATGCGAATTCAAGCAACCAAGCCACTAAAGTCAATCACTGTCATATCAAGCCATAAGTAAAGAGCCTCAAACCTTTCGCTGGTGACTTCCTTATGTGGGATGCACCGAAGCCAGACTTTTCATAGGGGACGCCCTGAATAATGGTGGCAAATTGATAGGTATCAATATGAGGTGTTATCCAAGTTTGGATGAGAGTCACAATTTTGAATGATATTTCTATTGTTAATAAATTTCCTGACGTATTCCCCGAAGAACTTCCTAGCCTATCCCTAGATCGTGAAATTGAGTTTTGTATCGACCTTGAACCGGGTATAAAACCCTCAAATATTTCTTCACCCAGAACAAACGTAACATGCGCCAAAGACGTTGGCTCGAGTTGTAGAGAGATTACGACTATACCATTCAATACTATCTTGGAAAAGCGAATGTAGTAGCTGACGCGTTGAGTAGAAGATCGTAGGCAGTTACGAGTGCGACGTCGTTAACACAAAGACCCATTTTGTATGACTTACAAATGATGGAGATAGAATTAAAGACTCTAGGGACCCACGTGATGATAACAAATATATGAGTAGAATCGACTTTAATCGATAAAGTTAAAGTTGCTCAAGCTACAGACCCAAAACTGATGAATAGGAAGAAGAAGGCGCAAGAAGGAGTTATTCTAGAAGCAAGAATCGACGAAGAGAGGAAATCTCAACCCTCGATTTAATTGGTCCATTTGAAATTCTCGATCAAATAGGAACTATAGCCTATAGACTCGCTTTACCGCCAAGTATGACTCGTGTTCATAACGCTTATCGTATATATATGTTACGTAAATATGTGGAAGACCTAAACCCCGTTATTGAATTAGAATCAGACGAGATAGCAAACGATTTAACGTATGAAAAGGTACTTGTTAAAATCTTAGATAAGACGAAACATATTTTACACTCAAATGTTATACCTCAAGAGTTAGAATTTGAAATAAAAATAAGGTATCCTCACCTCTTCGGCATACCAAGTACGAACATCAATTTTGAGGACGAAATTTAATAAGGAGGGGAGGTTGTAAGACCCCAACTTTTATGAATAAAGATTTAATTTTCTCTAAATATTATTTTTAATATTAAAGTGTGGATTTGATATAATGTTATAGTTATGGGTAATATTTACAAATTTTGTAAAGTAAGCAAGTTGTTATAAAATATTTGTTTGGTCGGGGAATATTCGTTTTATTAGAGAATATTCGTATGATGGCACAATCATTGGTGGACCCCGCAATGGAATTACTTCAGAGCTAGAGAAGGACAGAAATATCTTTTTATAAAAATAACGGCGAAAATTTTACCGTTAATTGTTGAATTACCCTGTGATAAAAGTACAATAATACACGTGGTTGAATAGTAGCACACGATATTGTACAGTATCTTTGATTATTGATGCTTACGTGAGAAAT
The DNA here is from genome assembly GCA_020205615.1 of Panax quinquefolius. Classification (NCBI taxonomy): domain Eukaryota; kingdom Viridiplantae; phylum Streptophyta; class Magnoliopsida; order Apiales; family Araliaceae; genus Panax; species Panax quinquefolius. The sequence continues at coordinate 11,292,364 of CM035168.1, read as the reverse complement.
CACTCAGTAATACTCAATTATTGCCACAATAATTGCTGCATAGTATCTCATATTATTGATTCAATTATTGTCATAGTATCATCTGCACAATATTTTATATTATTAAATCAATAATTGAGACGACAAAGTTATTCATATTATTATTTGCATTATTGATGATGTCTGGAAAGTTCTGTCGAGGAAAGGGGTTTGGTCACCTAATTATGCGCCAATAAGGAGAAGTCCTTATCGGAAAGCCCCATCTTTCCTGGGAATGATCTGGTTGTTAATATTGTGAGTTATAATAATGATAAAAAAATATTATTAAAAATGAGTTTTGTGAAGCCAAGTGAATTGAGATAAATAGAGGGGATTTTATGAAGTATTTACTGTAAATTTGGCTTATTATATGGACCCCCACTTACTCATTTTTCAAAATTATCAGTAAAAAGTTATCTCAGTTTTGTTTTATATATATATATATATATATATATATATATTATAAGTTTTATTTTTTATCTAAAATAGAATATATTATATTTTATTATGAATAGTACTGCATAGTGTTACATAGTACTGTATAGTGTGTGCATAGTGTTGCATAGTGTAGCATAGTAAAATCAAAAATTTTAAAAGTTTCCAGCCGGTGAACGCCCGTGAATTTGTTACTGTTGGTCCGTGATTTTCTAAATTCAAATAGTATCCAGCCATTCTCCTATAAATAGGATGCTCAGTTTAAAAATTAAAATCACACCAAAATTAGAGACTTCTTCTTCTATAATATTGAGCGTATTTCTTTTGAGTTTAAGGAAGCTTTGAGTGTAGAAAACAGTGAAAGTTTTCTTTAAGAATATCTCCGCTATACCAGTCGGAATACTCTCCTTTTGAGGTAAGGGGTATTATTTATTTCATATTCGCTTACGATATTATTTTTCGTATCCGTAAGAAATTTTATTTCGTTTAATATTTGTAAGGAATATTATTTTCGTTCAATATTCGTAAGGAATATTATTTTTATTCAATATTCATAAGGAATATTATTTTCGTTCAATATTCATACGGAATATTATTTATGTTCAACAGTCGTAAGGGATATTATTTTTGTTCAATATTCGTAAGAAATAATATTTTCTTCCATACTCTGTAGTATGTAAGTCATATTATTTCATTTCATATTCTTGAATCTACACTTATTTTGACAAGTATTGCTTCTATACTCCTTGAAATTAGTATAATATCCTTAAAATTTATGCTTCATCTAGTATCGTTTCACAAGAATATTTTACTGAATATTCTTGTTAAATTTTAAGTTTTTCATGCCAGAATACTATTTACGGGTACTATTCATACGTATGGTACTATTCATATATATGGTACTATTCATACGTACGACACTATTCACGAAGAACTATTCATGAAGTACTATTTATGGGGTAGTATTCACTCGGGTACTATTCACCCATTCACGACAAAAAATTAATTTTTTCCTGTCCAAATTATTTTTGATACGTGAATATTATTCTTGAATTTTACTCCACAAAGCAGTTATCATGTTGACAATTTGGACATTTTTAAACTCTGGATAAATTAAAAATCTTTAATATTTATCTTTGATTTCATTTGATTGATGCTTATATCATTGGCATTATCCTCATGCTTATATTGTGATAAAAGTTATCTTTGGCCCGTAGTGCATAGATGGACTGTTAATTGATATGATTATGGCCAAGAATTATGTATCGGTATAATTATGATCTGTAATGTTACAAATGATGTGGTAAATGTGATATCCCGAGTGTTTATAAGTTGAATAAAAGATAATGGATAGGTTAAAGAATGTAAAATACTTAGAATATAGTTAAGTCTAAGTAAATGTAATGAAATAAAAAATTTCAAGAATTTTTGAGAGGAACAGAAAATATAGAACCTATGTTAAGGTAATGCGTTGAAGTTGTTCTACAATAGACTTCTAAAAGAGACGAGATGAAAACTAGGTAAGGGAGATTTCGGTGATTCCGAGGACGGAATCCTAATAAGGAGGGAAAAATGTAACGAATGTGATTTTTAAATTAATTAAAATATTTATTCGAGTTAGATAAATATTTTAGTTGATTTATTTATTGAATAATAAATATTTGATGTTGGTTGTTATGGCTTAATTTAATTAAGCGTTATAATTTGATAGATAATTTTATAATTGATGTGCATTTTATTATTAAAGTTTAATTGATTTTACTAATAAAATAACTTTAAATTATTTAAGTGTGACATTAGAAATATGTTATATGTCATAGTAAAGTAATAATATTATATAATGAATAGCCTAACCATTATGTTGCTTAACTAATGATGAAAAAATGAGGTTATGCTACTAAGATGGCTTAATGTGATATTGGTCATGCATGTAAGAGTTTTGTAACATAAACCTTATGTTATTAGTGGGGGTTACTATTATATTAATTATTAACATAACTACTACCCAAATGAGGAGTTACACAAGAAGAAATCCTAGAGTTTTTTTAGAGCAAGAGTCTTGGTGGAAGAGAGAAATTGAGAAATTGAGAAATTGAGAGAGATAGAGAGAAATAGAGGAATTGTGAAGAGCTAGAAGTAGAAGAAAAAGCTAGAAGAAGGTAACTTCTAAACACTTGTTTATTTAATTTTTTCTGGGTAGATTTATGTTCTAGGGTAGTAGATCATGCTTAATCTTGTTTGTATTGGTTTAATCTTGGATTATCAAGAATCAAACAAGAGGATTCAAGAAAGAAAATGAAATGGAAAAAAAATTTGAAGAACAAAATTCGTAGGTTTTGAGTAATTGTGGACAGATCTTGTGAAATTCATATCTCTTTGGGTATAATGAGTTAGAAAGTGAGCCTTATATCAAATCGAAGATATGGAAGTAAGATATATTCTAAAAGTGGAATCACATGAAAAATCCTTGTAGATTTCTTGCAGTTTCTGTTTTAGTAAGGATGGTTCGAAGGGAAAACAATCTGCCCAGAAAATCAAAACTGTTATGGTTTCTGACTTTGAAAAATTCATATAAATTCGTGTGTTTTGAATCTGAAGAAACTTTAAACTGCAAAGTTGTAGATATGGAAGTTTACTAGCTAGACACGCGAGATTGAGCCATTTTATGGAACGGATCATGTCTAAGATAAATTGTTTAGTAAGGCTGTCCAGAAAATAAAATTTTCTAGTGTAGTTGAAGAATTACAGAATCTATTTTAGATGGACAAGGGTCTGACTTTAAGGCCTAGATGAGGTTGTAGTACACTGAGTAAGAGTTAATTCTATATAATAAGGAACAAAAACGGAAATGTAACGAAGGAGTTACGTTAAAAACGAAAACAACGTTTTGTTAAAGAAATTGTGAATATGAGTTTTATAATTCTGTTTGAATTAAGATTTTGGGTGATGATATATTTTGATGATTAACAATATGTTTTGACATATGTAATGAGTATAGATATGTGTTATCACATTCTATGCATAATTAACCATTTAAGATCAAGAGTTGAGATAAGTTAATGCATGCACATAACGTGCTCGATAAAATGCCTAAGAATAATAGTGTTTCTAAACTTTGGTATACAAAGTGTCTAACTAATGGCTAATATTGGATGTTATGTGCATCTGAGTATGAAAAGATGATAATACAAGAATAATAATGGAAAGAAATCGAAAAGGGCAATTTTTGATTTTTGAAGGAAAATTAAGCATGTAAACAATGTGTTGAATATGCATTTTTGAAACCAAATTGGTATAATAAAATGGTGTGATATACGCACATTAAACTACAAGTGTGATAGTCTAGCATGTGTGGTGATGAAAATGAAAATAAAATCGAGTTGCATATAAAACACAGTTAGATGTCTATAAAGACATTATAAAGGATAATAAGATAAAGTAAGGTCTTAGAATATATTTGACCATGAGATCGAGTATTGATTTTGTTTATTATCAATCTCACATACAGTGTAGGTTGTGCAAGGACGCGAAGTATTAGCGTGTTGGTAAAACGCCGGTAAAGGCAAGTCTTTCAGTTCCTATTTGCTATGTTAATTTGATTGTTTTAAATATGTATTGCAAAGAGCATGATGTGTTATCTATATGTTGAATGTATGCAATGTTAAAGTCAACTTATGACTACGTTGATTGAGTAAAGCATGCTGATTGAGTAAGGAACTCAATCTTTATACTTGTTATATGAACTATAATATGTATGTTATGTTAGTCCAATGTTTATGAGATATATGTTAAGCATGTTATTATGTGCTACGTGATGCATGAAAACTATTAGATTTTGTTGGGTTGTTGAGCTCAACCTTGCAAATAACCATTTTTGCAGGTTAAGGATTGAAGGTAACACTATGTGCTACTTGAATGACGTGGATCAGAAATAATACACGAAGATTAATATTTTGGCTAAAGTTGTTATTTCTTTATACCATGATTAAGATTCATGAGATGTACTAAATGTTTTATGATGTATAGTTTTATGTTGAGTTGTAAAGATAAAGTTAGAGTTATCTGATATGTAAAGGTTATCGGATTGAAATGTAAAATTTTATATAATAACAGTGATAAAGTGAATCATAAAATAAGATTGATTCAAAGACATGTAGATGATAAAAGTTTTGATTCAGGAAATTAAAGTAGAAAGACATAAAAATTTAAATTATTTCGCATTTTATAAAGTTTAACATCGAATAATGATGTAAAATCAGAAGGTAGATGTGTTATTAACGATCGAAGTTGAGAATTATATTGTATGAATTTTGGGGTCGTTACAACATTTCTGTTTTTGTTCCTTCTTATATAGAATTAACCCTTACTCAGTGTACTACAACCTCATCTAGGCCTTAAAGTCAGACCCTTGTCCATCTAAAACAGATTTTGCAATTCTTCAATTACTCTAGAAAATTTTATCTTCTGGACAGCCTTACTAAACAATTTATTTCAGACATGATCTGGTCCATAAAATGGCTCAATATCGTGATTCTAGCTAGTAAACTTCCATATCTACAACTTTGCAGTTTAAAGTTTCTTCAGATTCAAAACACACGAATTTATATGAATTTTTCAAAGTCGTAAACCAGAACTTTTTTTGATTTTACGGGTGATTATTTTCCTTCGGACCATCCTTACTAAAATAGACACTGTAAGAAATCTACAAGGAGTTTTCATGTGATTCCACTTTCAGAATATAGCTTACTTCCATATCTTCGATTTGATATAAGGCTCACTTTCGAACTCATTATACCCAAAGAGATATGAATTTCACAAGATCTGTCCACAATTACTCAAAACCTACAAATTTTGTTCTTCAAATTTTCTTTCTATTTCATTTTCTTTCTTGAATCCTCTTGTTTGATTCTTTATAATCCAAGATTAAACCAATACAAACAAGATTAAGCATGATCTACTACCCTAGAACATAAATCTACCCAAAAAAAATTAAATAAACAAGGGTTTAGAAGTTACCTTCTTCTAGTTTTTTCTTCTTCTTCTAGCTCCTCTCAATTCCTCTATTTCTCTCTATCTCTCTCAATTTCTCTATTTGTCTATTTCTCTCTTCCACCAAGACTCTTGCTCTAAAAAAACTCTAGGATTTCTTCTTGTGTAACTCCTCATTTGGGTAATAGTTATGTTAATAATTAATATAATAGTAACCCCCACTAATAACATAAGGCTTATGTTACAAAACTCTTACATACATGACCAATATCACATTAAGCCATCTTAGTAGCATAACCTCATTTTTTCATCATTAGTTAAGCAACATAATGGTTAGGCTATTCATTATATAATATTATTACTTTACTATGACATATAACATATTTCTAATGTCACACTTAAATACTTTAAAGTTATTTTATTAGTAAAATCAATTAAACTTTAATAATAAAATGCACATCAATTATAAAATTATCTATCAAATTATAACGCTTAATTAAATTAAGCCATAACAACCAACATCAAATATTTATTATTCAATAAATAAATCAACTAAAATATTTATCTAACTCAAATAAATATTTTAATTAATTATAAAAATCACATTCGTTATATTTTTCCCTCCTTATTAGGATTCCGTCCTCGGAATCACCGAAATCTCCCTTACCTAGTTTTCATCTCGTCTCTTTTAGAAGTCTATTGTAGAACAACTTCAACACATTACCTTAACATAGGTTCTATATTTTCTGTTCCTCTCAACAATTCTTAAAAGTTTTTATTTCATAACATTTACTTAGACTTAACTATATTCTAAGTATTATACATTCTTTAACCCATCCATTATCTTTTATTCAACTTATAAACACTCGAGATATCACATTCACCCCTTCTTCTAAGAATTTCGTCCTCGAAATTTTATTTATTAATCTTCATTCATTCGATATATCAAAATAGATTTTACGTTACTCTTCATTTATTCATTGAGTTCTATGACAAAAATCCCTCCTCTAAGGATTTTTTCATCATCACCATAATCTTCACATCTCATTCTTTGAAGAACTTCACATTCTCTCTAGATAATTCATCTCTTTCTTTATTTAGTTCGTTTATGGATTTGTTATAGTTTTCTCAATTCTCCCATCACCACATGTCATATTCTCCAACTTTTCTTTTCTAAGGAATACTCTCCTTTTCACTTCCATCTTCCAAAATAACAAGAATTTTCCACAATTGTTCAATAATTGGGAAGTAGTATGAATAACTCAGGAATTTAATAGATTCCAAATCGTGCTGAGGGGTCATAAGACCTTGAACTATGTCCCTAGGTTATCAAGTATCTCGACTTGAACCTTTTAATGATCGTATAAGACTATACGGACCTTGAACTCTTCTCCGGGTTTAACAAATGCATCACCACCATAAACCATCTTTAATGCAGAATGTTTAGCAATCACTGCATCGAAAACACTCTCTACAAGTACTCTAGGTGATCGACTTATCGTATCCCTACGTCGTGCACAACGTATTACATCTTAACATCGTAACGACTATATGCGTTACTTTCGAAACCATTGTCTCCGATAACATGTCTCCTTTTACAGGGTTGTTCACCTCAGCTTTTCAATATCTGAATCCGCACCAAAATAATTTGGTTTGGCATAACTTCTCAAGAAATGCTTGAATTTCATGAACATCTTTCAATATTTGTCTAGCTGAACCAAATAGCATAGACTTCTACAACAATCCGGACATCAATCAAAATATATATATATATATATATATATATATATATATATATATATATTCTCATATCTTAAAGAAATCTCAAAAATCTTTTTATGACTTCATGATGCCGCACTGTATTTACAGTTCGTTTGAGGATTCCATCATTTGGTGATTTTATCATACTACATCATACCATAGTGGGCTGACGATCCTTAGATCACATCCAACACTAAGTAATACTACATTGATGACTCCATCGTTTTTATTATCTCTGCACCAGGTTCCATAATGCATTGATGATATAAAAAAATATATTTTGATATATTTCAAATCATTTTTGTCTAGCCGAAGCAATTAGCATAGACATACAATTACGGTATTGTTTTTAAAACTCATTGGTTTCATCATTTGATCCAATGTTTTTCAAGAAAAGCAAGTGCAAACATCAATGCCACGAAGTCGATAAATTTCGAAAGTCTAAGCGTAGCTAGTAGATTTAGAATATCCAGGTATCCATCAACTTCAATCATTACTCCATTACTTCATTACTTAACCATTCTATCAATCTTCAACTTCATCAATGCTCTCTATACTGTAATCGTTTTCTACCCAATATAGTTCATCAAACTTACCGCACATTGGAAATCCAGGAACTTGCCACAATAGTATGACTTTAAGAACTTGTCCTAGTCAGACCATATGCGTCCATTCGCTGAGGGGTTCAAAACATACCATATTATTATGAGTCACGAACTTACTATATGCGTTAGTTTTAAGAACCGTACCTAATCCTAATAATATCTGACTAATCTTAATAGTTTTTAACTGTGACACCCCCAAAATTGGTATTCATCACCCATCTTCAGTCGCCAGATACATGGTACATAAATTCAAATACAACTTAATTATACAACAGTCGTGCAAAATACGATGACATATATATTGTGAGTTTCAAAACAAATATTGTAATGTATATAATACGACAATATTCATACTTCAAATTAATACATGCCATATAAAGTACAGCAGCAAATAATTCAAGTCTTCAAAGGGACACGAGAAGATTTTTGTTCTCTTCATTTTACTGCGGTGCACTTTTGACGCTTTCAGGGTTGGGTTCTCATCACCCTATTAAAATATGTCATGTGTTGTTTAAAAGTGGTTGAGATTAGCTTAAAAGTTTTAATATATGAATGAATTATGATCTAATAGTGCAAATTTTAAACAGTAAGATGCCACATAGAAGAAGACAGCAGCGTCAATAAACCCCCGAGGAATATGAATACAATAATGAAGTTGACGCAAATCCAGTGCCACAATTGGTGAATTTTCTAGTCGGAGCACTTGCAAATCAACTTAATTCCTGGTTGTATAGTCAAATCTCGATGTTTCAACCGAATTTGTTCACAACAGAGCTGGAAAGGACAATTATCATAGACGGGGAAGGTAATACGCTGATATACAATCTAGAGCAAAGGAAAAAGAAAGGTGAAAATGGAGATAAGGCAGGAGGTAACCGTAGGAGTAATGTTCAGAAAAGAAAGTTGAACAAAAATGTCACCGCTGGAAATCAGCAAGGGAATGAGAAGAAGAAAGTGGTGGCATGTAGAAACTGTGGAAAGAGACATGTGGGTGTTTGTTTGTTAGGAAAGAGAGTGTGCTTTAATTGTGGCTTGAAGGGCCACATTGCACCAAAATGTTCTAGCCCGAGGAAGGGAGCCTGTTTCACGTGAGGATCGAAGGAGCACCTGGGTCAAGATTGTCCAAAGAAAGTGGCTAGAAAAGCAAGCAGAAGCAAGGGGGGCAGCAGTAATGGAAAGTTGGTTATTGTAGAATCAGTTCCGCTGAGTCAACCAACCGAACATTCATCCAACATGACGATGCAGGATGCAAAGCAAGGTATGGTTCCGATCAGTTATCTAAACGACTGCGTGTTATTTAATTCAAGTGCCACTTGTTATTTTATGTCCGACCAATTTGCTAGAAAATTAGACTTGCTACGGGAAGAGAGGTTGTTGAACCATGTGGCGATAAGTGATTGCCAAAGAAAGCATGTAAACCTTATGACTTCGAGGAAGTCAAAGGTAGTATTTTATTTTTCTAGTTGTAGGTCGCCTGTACGGTAGAGTTATCTATTGATGTTGTAAGTCAAGAAGTTGTTAAGAAAATAGTTTGTGGGATACATGAAGTTCAAGATAGCCACATCGTTATCTAACTTAATGAGATAATCGGTGGAATTTATATGGGCGGGAAATTATGAAATGAATTTTCAAGAATTGAAGAAGAAGTTTAGTATGCCACCTGTGTTGTCTTTACCAGATAATACAGGAAATTTTGTGATGTATAGTGACACATCGTATAATTAACTAGTATGTGTGTTTAGGCAAAATGACAGGGTCCTTGTATACACATTGCGTCAGTTAATTTTTTTTAGAAAAGGAATCTGACTCATGATTCAGAGTTAGCGGTAGTAGTGGTTGCTCTGAGGATTTGGAGGTATTATTTTGGGAAGTAGTGTGAGATATAAATAGACCATAAGTGTCTAAAGTATATTCTCGCACATAAATATTTAAGCATGCGTTTGAAGTGATAGTTGGAGTTGATCAAGGATTGTGACTGCAAAATCCTAAATGAATATGATTGTCGACGTCTTAAACAAAAATATAGAAGTTTTTTTGTTAAATGCGCAAGATGGGTTTATAATAGAAATGGTTAAGTTGTGCTGGGAGGTAAGATATCCGAAGAAGTCAATGGGGAAACTGTTCAGATGGAAAATCGTACAACTTTACTGGACAGAATAAAGAAAGAGTAACTCCAAGATGAAGGTGTCAAATTCAAGATCAATATTGAAAGGTGGCTGAATGTTGAAGGACGAAACTAGGTTTCGCTGGTATCGAGAATTGAAGATGAAATATTGCAGAAAAAAATATTATATGTTGAATCAACTAGGGAGCACGAAAATGTATATTATGCCTTCGATAATACTTTTGGTGGTATGATATGGTGATAGATTTCATGGTATGTCAAAGTTAAGATATTTCCTAACGATCAGTGAGCGAAGTTATATGTCAAATTGGTCGGGGAATATTCTTTTTATCGGGGAATATCCGTACGACGGCACAATCATTGGTGGACCCCACAACGGAAGTATTGTCGGAGTTAGAAAATGACATAAATATCTTTTATAAAAATAACGGCGAAAGTTTTACCGTTAAACTGTTGAACTACCCGGTAGTAAAAGTACAGTAATACGTGTGGTTGCATAGTAGCACACATTATTGTACAGTATCATTGATTATTGACGCTTACGTGAGAAGTCACTCAGTTATACTCAAGTATTGCTACAGTAATTGCAGCATAATATCTCTCATATTATTGATTCAATTATTGTCACAGTATCATCTGCATAATATTTTATATTATTAAATCAATAATTGAGACGACAAAGTTATTCATATTATTATTTGCAATATTGACGATGTCTAGAAAGTTTTGTCGAGGAGAGGTTTGGTCACCTAATTGCGCGTCAATAGGGAGAAATCCTTATAGGAAAGCCCCCTCTTTCCTGGGAATGATCTGGTTATTAAATATTATGAGTTATAATATTAATAATGAATAAGTTTGTGTTGATTAAAGATGAAATTAATATTTCCAATGTGTTGGAATTATTAGTGTTAATAGAAATCGACATTTATTTCGATAATAATTGATTTCTGGAGGTTAAAGTGACCAATCGGGTAATTAATCGGATAAATGAGCAATTAATTGCTATTAATTCACATGCTTATAACAATTTGTTTACATGTATGTACTATTGATTCACATGCATGTACTATTAGGGGAGGTGGTGCAAGTTTGATAATACTTGCAAGAGTAAATTAAAAATGAAGGAAAAGATGAAGGTATTATACTGTAATATTTTGAGCTCCAAAACGTGCAATTATCGAAACTATGTTTTCTTATAAATAGAAGCTTATTCTTCTTTCATTCTCACCAATTCACTAAGACTCACAAGAGCAATTATAGAGAGAGAAGCTATAGTGAGAAAGAAGAAGAGTATTCTGCTACTTCACTATTCCAGTATCCAGTCTTCTTCTAAGGTAAGGGATATTATTTTTTTTAGTATTCGTAAGAAATAATATTTTCTTTCATACTCTGTAGTATGTGAGTAATATTATTTCATTTCGTATTCCTAATTCTACACTCATTCTATTAAAGTATTGCTTCTATACTCCGTGAAATTAGTAGAATATCCTTAAAATTTGTGCTTCATCTAGTATCGTTTCATAAGAATATTTTTCTGAACATTCTTTTTAAATTTTAAGCTTTTTATGCCGAAGTACTGTTCACAAAATACTATTCACAAAGTACTATTCATGGGGTACTATTCACGAAGTACTATTCATGAGTACTATTCATAAAGTACTATTTATGGGTACTATTCATAAAGTACTATTCACGGGTACTATTCTTGAAGTATTATTCATGGGGTACTATTCACAAAGTACTATTCACCCAAGGTACTATTCATGATAAAAATTGATTTCTTTTCTGTTCAAATCATTTTTGTTACAATATTATTCTTGACTTTTACTCTACAAAGCAGTATCATGTTGACAATTTGGACATTATTGAATTCTGGATAAATTAATTTATAAATCTTTACAAATTTATCTTTTGTTTTCTTTTAATTGAATTCTTATATCATTGTCATCATCTTCATGCTTATATTGTGATGAAAATCATCTTTGACTTATGTGCATAGATGGACTGTTGATTGGTATGATTATGACTAGGGATCATTCGGTATAATCATGACCTGTAATGTTACAAATGATGTGGTAAAAGTCCTCATTGGCCCGTAGTGCATTGATGGACAGTTGTTTGTATGATCATGACCATTGATGATTACATGAATATCCTTGGCCCGTAGTGCAGGGATGATTCGATGATGTGGTTTATTTATTAAGTTGAGTCTCAGCGATAAATTTGATGAAAAACTTTTTAAATCATAGAAGATAGTAGATATCATGCTCTATTTGACTCTTCTAATGGATTGCTTGTTCCGCTATAGTTAAACTTGTTGTTTATTAGTTTAACACTGTTGAAGGCTAATGATAATTTATTCTACATTATCTTAGTCATAATATTTCTTACTGGGCTAGTTGAGCTCACCCTTTTGCTTTCATTGTTCTCTTCAGGAAATGAGAACGTAGCCGGGACTAGTCGGGGAACGGAGTGATGGTCCAAGATGGTGGCTATAGTAGTCCTCACTATTCTATGAAATAGTGTGATAATAAATGTAATGAGGACTCTATTTGAGTTTGGATATTGTCTAGAAGATAATATTCGTGTAAAAACTCTCAGCTACGCTTTTGTCGTATTGTATAAAAGAAATTTATATTTGATTTATGTACCAAGTATTTGGCGACTCAGAATGGGTGATGTATACCTATTTTGGGGGCGTCACAGTTGGTATCTAAGCTTAGGGATATAATCTCTGGCTGAGATGTGAGACTAGAACTAGGAGTGGAGAGATGGGTAATTCCTTCGCTAGTATGACCTACCTAAGCTTATTTATTATTTAATTAGTCAGTCAGAGTATAGGGATAATTTGTGGTATGTCAATTAACCCTTGTTTTGTGGCAGTTTTTGAAAATGGCATCTGAAAATGTCGAGATAAGCAATGAAGCACATGAGACCTTTGAGTCACCAACGATCAATACCCAGGATAATGTGCATCAGGAAGGCAAAAATCATCAGGAAAACAACAACACCGACCAGATGATGAACGATGGGATGTTCAGAGGCTTTATGAAATTCATGCAACATCAGGTGAGAGAGACTCCTGTTCAAAATGTAGGTGAAAACACTGGCAACTCTCGGATGGTCACTGCTAAGCAGTTCAAGGAGCTGGGACCACCGGAGTTTTTGGGAGAGCCAAAACCACTTAAAGCGGAGACGTGGATAAAGCAGATCACCAAGATATTTGATGTCTTGGGATGCTCCGAGGAGCAAAAGGTTCCCTTTGTCATCTTCATGTTGAGAGGAGAGGCAGATTATTTATGGAAATCAGTAAAACATACTCAGCCTGCCGCACTCAAAATATCTTTTGAAAAGTTCCAAGAACTGTTCAACGACAAGTACTTTCCCGAAAGTATTCATCACATGAAAGAGGTAGAGTTCATCAAGCTAGAGCAAAATAATATGAACGTGTCGCATTACGAAGCTAAGTTTGCCGAGTTTTCCCGGTTTACGTCCCACTTGGTTGATAATGAGGAGAGAATGACGCTGATGTTTCTAAGAGGTTTGAAACCCGAGATACGTTAATATCTTATTTCTCACAAACTTTGCTTGTATTCAGATGTTGTGAATAGGGCTCAATTATTGGAGCGCGATAATGAGTCAACCCAACCAAGAGAGAGCAGCCAACAAAATGATAATACCAATGGTAGCAGTCATCAAAGCGGTAACAACAAACGTGGAGGGAATTAACATGCCAGAAATGGTAAACACTTCATTAGTAATCATGGTCAAGACAATAAAAGTGGAAATTTCAAGAAGAGAAGGTTCAACAATGATGGAAAGAGGCGTCCAACACCAAATTTTGTTGTTAAGGAAGGAGAAGCGACCATCGATGCAGTATATTACAAAATCTTGGAGGGAGGACACATCGGTCCAAAGCTGTATGTAGTGATCAAAACATGTTACAATTGTGGAAGAGAAGGTCACGTAGCCCAATTTTGTCGTGCATCGAAGTCAAGTCCAGCTGGGATGGAGGCATCAATGGCTGACCCAGACAAGACAAATCGGTAGTTCAAGGGAGAGCGTTTATCGTAACCTCCCAAAAAGCGAGGAATCCAAACGACGTGATCATGGGTAAGCCAATCATAAACTCTAGCAAAGTCTATACCTTATTTGATACCAGTTCTACCCATTCTTTTATTTTTCCTACTTGCGTTCAACGTTTAAATTTAACTCCAGAGAAATTAGACTTTAACTTATCTGTTGAAACTTTATTAGGAGAAACCTTCATTACATCCACTGTTTATAAGCCTTGTTTGATTTAAATCGGCAACCGCACATTACCTGTCGATCTTATCTCTTTAAAAATACTTGCATTTGATGTGATTTTAGGGATTGATTGGTTTACCACTCATCATGCTAAAATTGATTGTTTTTGTAAGGTTGTTAGTTTTCATATTCCTAACCAACCTATTATGTGAATTCAAGCAACCAAACCACTAAAGTCAATCACTATCATATCAAGCCATAAAGCTATTCGTTTATTGAAAAATGGATGTCAAGCTTTCTTAGCCCATGTCACGGATTTAAACCAAAATATGTCAGATTTGAATGATATTTCTATTGTTAATAAATTTCCTGACGTATTCCCTGAAAAACTTCCTGGCCTTCCCCCGGAGCGTGAAATCGGGTTTGGTATTGACCTTGAACCCGGTACAAAACCCATTTCCAAAGCCCCATATTGAATGGCTCCTATTGAACTTCAAGATTTAAAAACCCAACTACAGGAATTATTAGATATCGGTTTCATTCATCCCGGTACGTCCCATTGGGGTGCTCCTATTCTATTTGTGAAGAAGAAAGATGGAAGTATGCTACTTTGTATTGACTATCGGGAGTTGAATCATGTCACCATCAAAAATAGATACCCGTGTTCTCGCATTGATGACCTTTTTGACCACTTGCAAGGCGCCATATTCTTTTCAAAGATCGATCTTCGTTTCGAATATCATCAGTTAAAGATTAAAATCGATGACATTCCAAAGACTGCTTTCAGAATTCGGAACAGGCATTACGAATTCATAGCCATGTCTTTTGGATTGACTAATGCTCTTGCTGCCTTCATGGATATGATGAACTGAGTATTCAAGGAATATTTGAATCATTTTGTGGTCGCCTTTACTGATGACATCCTCATATACTCCAATAGCCGTGAAGATCATGAGCAACACTTGAGGCTGATACTCCAAAAGCTTCGTGAAAACAAGTTATAAGCCAAGTTGAAGAAATGTGAGTTCTGGCTTGAGGAAGTAGCATTCCTTGGGCACGTGATATCAAATCACGGAATATCTGTTCACTTGGCTTCTCAAAACACATTTTTAACAACATTTATTCATCATTATTATAACTTGCAATATTTAGCAACCAGATCATTCCCAAGAAAGAGGGGGCTTCCGATAAGGATTTCTCCCTATTGGCACGCAATTAGGTGACCAAACCACTTTCCTCAACAAAACTTTCTAGACATCGTCAATAATACAAATAATAATATAAATAACTTTGTCATCTCAAATATTGATTTAATAATATAAAATATAATAATTAAATCAATAACGTGAGATACTATGCAGCAATTATTGTGGCAATAATTGAATAAAATTGAGTGACTTCTCACGTAAGCATCAATAATCAATACCGTGTGCTACTATGCAACAACACGTTTTACTGTACTTTTATCACTGGGTATTTCAACAATTAACGGTAAAACTTTCACCTTTATTTTTATAAAAAGATATTTCTGTCGTTTTCTAACTCCGACAGTAATTCCATGGTGGGGTCCACTAATGATTGTGCCGTTGTACGAATATTCCCTTATAAAATGAATATTCCCCGACCAATTGAATATTTTATAACAACTTGCTTACTTTTTAAAATTTGTAAATATTTCCCACAACTATAATATTCTATCAAATCAACACCTTATTATTCAAAAAAATATTTTGAAAAAATTAAATCTTTATTCATAAAAGTTGGGGTCTTACATCCCTAACCTTTGCTACTTTATTATTCAGCAAGGTTTACTTTTCGCTGCCATGTTATACTTATGCAAGTTCTCTATCTCTAAGCTCTTACTAAGTAGTTAAGTTGTTATTGTTAAGAAAGTTTCCATACCCTACTTTTACGATTATGCAAGTTTCTTGAAGTTATTATTCAATTGAGAAAGTTCTCTAACTTTAATCTTTCATTATGCAAGTTCTTTTTCCTAACTTGTTATTGTTATGCATATTCTTTAACTCTAAATTATTGTTGAGTAAGTTTCTAAACTATAATTTTCATTGAGCAAGTTAATTAATCTTTACTCATTCATTACAAGAGAGGTTGTTTTGTTTATTCAAAGTCTGTACTATTGTTTAAAACTTGATCTTGTTGAAAAATATTTGTTCAGCTAAAAACATTTGACTCAAGACCTCATACGGCGAAGGTTCCTTCTCAAAGCATTTACGTGGTATACCTTTTGCAATTGCACTTGAATTTTCCCATTCTGTGCATCTATACGCTGTTAGGTTTGTAATATTCATGAACGCAATCAAATTGCAAAAATAAGCGGAAACGTGTAAAAATCAGAGTTTTAAAATTTTACAAACCATATACCCGGATCACCCTTTATGCACAATTATTAATTAAACGAAAAGATAAAGAATAAAATCATACCCTTGAAGATCGAGTTTCCTCAGGTACAAGTTCACCTCCAAATCCTTTCGCGTTCAACTTGAATTCACCGGATTTGGTTCCTTCCTTTGATCAACGTTAGCCACCTAAGTGTTTGGCCTCTAGAGGTGATCCACCAAGGAAGAAGAAGGATTCAAGAAGATGGGTGGTTGGCTAAACCCTAGTTTTTCTATCTCTATAGAAAATGAGCGTACTCTCCAACCATTGGAATTATAACGTATATTTGATATCTGATATAAGACTCCTCTTATATAGATATCAAGTAACCCTATTAAAATAAGGTATTATTTAATTAAACTCTTTTAATTAAATGGGCTCCCTAATCTTATTAGGGATAATTAATTTAAACTTCTTTAACTAATTTTCTTTCCTAATCCAATTAGGAATAAATGAGAGTACTTATATTAAATTAATTCCTAAATTCTTTTAGAAATTAAAATAATAATAATAATTGTAATAATATTAATAAGACTCCTCTTATTAATTTATATTTAATATTTCTAAAATATTAAATAATAACTATTAAGCTATTTAATTCATTCTATCACCATAGATTAAATTAAATATACATAACATATTATTACAATTTTGCCATTAACTTCTTAAATAATGATTCTTCCTTTTATGGTGTTACCCTTTAGGTTCTCCATATTAAACCTAGGTTGTGAATAAATCAATTAGAACAATTCTAATCTTATTTAAATAAATAAATTAAACAATTAATTTATTTAAATAAATAATATTTATTCTACAATAGGGATAAGCCTCCTAGCGATCAATGACTTTCCGGATAATATAGATTTCAACATTAATCATAAAAGAACCTTTGAGTAAATAGTTCTGCAAGTGACAATTCAATCCTTCCACCATCTGATGTCCCAATTAAATATAAGACATGGAATTACTATCAAGTCTTATTTTATTTAATTATATATGTATTTCGACTCTTAAATGCACAACTCAAATAATGCAAATTAGAAACTCCTTTCTAATTTCATTTCGCCTTAACCCGAGGACTCTAGGGTTGTCATTTATCGAATCACATAGGACATTTCTCTTCTTTTAATAAGTGGTAGATTCTTTATTGATCATACATTATCTCCATATACAACTTATTATACCCAAACATACCCTTTGATATACCCTAAGGGTCTTAAGGAATAAGTTAAAGTATAACTCATCATACACAAGATACTATGATGATCTCAAGTCCAAGGATCACTTATACTACTATCACTACTGAGAATTCTATTGATGCAAGTAAAACTCCATTAGGTATTCCTTAGCGAGCCACGTTCGATGAACTTATTCTCTAATAAGCACCTACATACTTGCTTTAGTGTCTCTACACAAATGATCATGAGATCAATCATCCTCATCCAATGAGCAAGCAACGTATGTACCAATCTATCCGGATTCACTAATCCCCAATTTAGTAATCCAATGATTGGGAACTATTTTAGTTTTAAGCTTTCTAAGAATTTAGATCTCATTAGAATGATCATCATCATTATTCTAAAAGCGTTGCTTAAAACTATGGGTTTATCACATATTATAAAACAGCATCATGTAGATAATTAAAAGCCTTTAATAAATTAATACTTTTTTTTATTAATAAATGAATAAGATTGTTACAAAGTATATGTTTTATCATCAAACATGATTGGCTTGTGTGCATACTACTTTCATACGCTTCTTAAGTACTTGAAGCATCATTAAAATATGAATATAAGTCAATATTGAGCAAATTAAGCATGTAAGGTCAGACTATCTAAAAAGCATAATTTAACTAACTACTTAATGAATTGAAATGAATTTATTCTATACTAACGAATATGCTAAACTACAATTTAATTAACATGAATAAAAATACTAAGAATAAAAGTAAAATTGGGTTGCCTCCCAATTAGCGCTTGATTTTAAGTCTTTCAGCCTGACTACTCCCTATTTTATCCTGGATCGGTTGGGCTATCCGCGGCATGTCTTTTGTTTATATCACATAACCAATATCGTTGTATTGCATGCCCATTCACTTGTATATTTGGGAATGAATTTGACTTACTATCTTTGATCAAAGCTTTTAGACCACCAACCTCTTTGCAATCTTTGTATTTTACATATATAGACACTTCGTTCACCTCCCTTTCCTCCTTGTAAGTAGGAATTGGAATTTCCTTGAATACTTTCACTGTAACTACTTGATCGAACACTTTCATGATCAGTTCTCCGTTAGGCACATCAATCAGTGTTCGTCTAGTTGCAAGGAATGGGCGTCCCAAGATGATAGGGATATTCTTATCTTCTTCAAAGTTTAGCACCACAGAGTCAGCTGGGAAGATCAAAGTATCCACTTTTACCAACACATCTTCAACTATCCCCAATAGATATGTTAATGATCTATCCACAAGCTGTAGAATGATATTTGTCAGCTTTACTTCTTTTAACCCTAGATTTTTGTATATGGATAGTGGCATGAGGTTTATGCTTGCACCAAGATCACATAGGGCTCTCCCCACATCTTGATTGCCAATCGTACATGGAATTGTGAAGCTCCCCGAATCTTTCAATTTAGGAGGAAGCTTTTTCTGCAGAATTCACTGCATTCTTCAGTCAGCGCCATTGTTTCGAACTCCTTGAGCCTGTGTTTCTTTGAAAGTATCTCTTTCATGAACTTGACATAACATGGAATCTGCTCAAGTGCTTCAGTGAATGGAATGGTTATGGGCAATTGCTTAAATATATCTATAAACCTTGAAAACTGGTCCTTTAGCTTTTGACTTTCCAACCTTTGGGGAAAAGGTAACGGGGGTGTAATTATCTTCTGTTTATCTTCCTTCGGCTTTTCCACACATTTTTCCTTAGTTTCCTTGTCAAATCATTCTCTTCGTTCTCACAAACATCTTCTGTACTTGCTTTCCCATCACGGTCGGCACCCAAAGCTTTACCACTCCTCAGTGTAATCGCATTACATTGCTCGTGATTTCCTCTCGGATTCTTTTCTGTATTGCTTGGCAATTTCCCTTGAGGCCTATTGTTCAGGGACAATACAAGCTATCCTATATGATTTTCCAAGTTTATGATGGCTATTGCTTGTGATTTCATAGCCACCCCGTTGCTCGTTATATATTTTGACAAAAACTCTTCTAAATCTATTTTTCTCTCTTGATGTTGAGCTGTTTGTTGATGTTGATTCTGAAATCTTGGGGGATAAGATGGTCATGGAGTTTGCTGATTCTGATTATTACTCCACGAAAAATTAGGTTGATTCCTATTCCCCGGATTGTATGCATTCTAATACATGTTCTATGGAATCATGTTGTAGCTACCCACAAATTGTACTGACGCTGGGTTGATTGCACATTGTTCCGTAGGATGTTCTCCCGCGCACAATTCACAAATAACTGCAATCTGCTGAGTTTGTACACCCAACAAAGCATCCACCTTCTTTGATAGCGCTGAAATTTGTCCTGCTAATGTCGTCACCCCATCTACCTCTAATACTCCAGCTACCTTAGGTTGTTTCATTCTTGTTGTGGGACACTGGTAGTTATTAGCCGCCATTATCTCTATCGACTCATACGCCTCCTCGTAACTCTTTGCCATAAAAGCTCCCCCCGAAGCTGCATCTATACTAGTCCTAAGATTCCCATGTAACCCGTTGTAGAATGTGTTCATTTGCAGCCATTTAGGTAATCCATGATGTGGGCACTTTCTGAGTAATTCCTTGAATCTCTCCCATGCCTCATACAATGATTCCCCATGTTGCTGTTCAAACATGGTAATCTTGTTTCTCATTTTTGCAGTCTTTATTGGTGGGAAAAATTAAGCTAAGAGTTTTTTAGCGAGGTCTTCCCATGTAGTTATTGATCCCGGCGGTAGAGAATGTAGCCAACTCTTCACCTTGTCCTGCAAAGTGAATGGGAACAAGCGAAGTCTGACTACGTCATCCGACACCCCATTGTATCTGAAAGTGTCACATATCTCTGAAAAGCTGACCAAATGTTCATTCGAATCGTCATTTGCAAGTCCCCCAAACTGAACCGAGTTTTGGATCATCTGAATAGTCCCAGGCTTGATTTCAAATGTATTAGCAGCAATCGTTGGCCTGGTAATACTCGATTGTAGCTAAGTCACTTTAGGAGTGGCAAAGTCCCGTAACGCTTTCTGGTCTTCGGCAGCCATTATTTCTTCTTCTTCTTTCTCAAAACTCTGGAAGTTTCCCCTTGTGTCTCTAATCCACTTACTTAGCCTTTGAAACCATTTCTCGATATCGTCCTCAAAAGGAAGAAAGCCTGGGTTTTTGGACCGAGTTTGCATAAACCACTTCAAGAACCTGAAAAAGAAAGAACAAAACAAAAGAAAAAATATTTAAGTAAAACTGGACTAATTAAACTGATATTGAAAATTATTAAAGTCTATACTATTCCCCAGCAACGGAGCTAAAAACTTGTTGGGTAAAATCTAGTTACGCACAACACGCAAGTATACGTGGTCAATAAGTAATATAATGATAAGTCAAGTATCGTTCCCATAGAGAGTAGCAAGAAATTAACCCTCACAATTATCAGCCTCCTATTAATCCAAATTTTATTAAACTAACCAATTTAAGAATTATAACTAAAAATATTAAAAATACTAAGAATACCAAACAATCACAAACCCTAAAAACTAAAATTTCAAACAAATATTGGAGAATTAGGCTTACAACTTCTCTCTAAGTATCACTCTGATTATTACCCTTTATTCCAGTTTAATTCACTATACTAGTTTATTAATCAAGAACACTCAAGTAGAACTAGCCATCTCTCGATGCACTAATACCGTATTAACTTAAATCCACAAATTAGATAGAATTAAGTTAAACACCTTAATTAACTAATTCACTATATCTCTATGTGAATTACAATCAAAGAAGGTTTAAGTTCAAGTTCTCTATCCGACTACATGCGATGCTAGGCATATCTCTACCCTAACATTCATCAAGATTCCATTCAATCACAGAATTCAAGAACACATGCTATATTAACTAAGTCTAGACTCATATTTCCTCTCTCGAATCCATACAAGTCCACATAGAATTGGTGATCAAGCAATTCATAAATTTATGAACAAATCAATATAGATAAACTGAAAGATAGATTGTTAAACTAAAAATCAAAGCTATATAATCATTGTTCAACCCAAAGATCCGTTATAAGCCTAAAAAGTAAATTAGTTCATCATCGATGAATTAAAAACTGAATTAATCAAAGAAATCATCATCCCAATTACAAGTATTGAAATAAAGAAGTAAGATGAATATAAAACCACCCTTGTCCTTAACTACCAACTGCAATTATCGTGACTCAAAACCTTCAATCTTCCCTCCAATGCTATTTGCTCAAAAATGGTCTTCAAAGATGTTAATTGCTTGTATGATGATTCAATCTTGTTTTTGTTATTAATTATATGCCTAAGACACATATTCTGACTCTAATTCCATGCCCAATCAAGTTCCAAACCATTCCAACCACTAGCCTTTATGTTTACTGCAGCAGTTCAAACAAAACAGGAGACTGACTTTCCCGTACCCCCGCCTCAGCGAGGGTTTTGCTTTCTAAATATCCGCCTCGGCGGGCTAGCCTTTTGTAAATGAACTAATAACCCCACCTTACTGAAAGTTTTGTATCATGATAAGTCATTGTTTCAATGGGTACATTCATTATCTCTTTGGTCCGATTTAAGCTCTTTCCTTGCCAAGTTTCGCCATGATTCCACCTTTTAAGTCCAATTGCCACACCACCACACCTTAACACAAAACAACACTAAACAAGTAAAAACGAAACATAAAAAATAAAGAATTAACATAGTTTAAGCTCGAATTAGAGGCTGATTCGTAGGTATAAAACCCACTCATCAAACTCCCCCAAACTTAAACCCATGCTAGTCCTCGAGCATAAAAAAACAAATATGATATATAATGTAATGCAATGAGATGTAATGCATCTAATCTATATGCCTACGAATCCAGCAGTCATCATGGAAACAATTCTATTCAACCGACCTCAGAGAAATCAAGTAAACACAATAATATTTCATATCAAAACTAATCAATAATTCCCATCATTCATCAAATCTTAAACTGTTATTGCTGGTATAGTGTATGTGTGCTCAACATCCATGCTAACTGATGAAAATTCAAATGTAATACATAACTAGTCTCTTAGAAGGCATTATACCGTGTAAACTCAAGAATTTCAAAAACAGACAAGATCCAACTAAAATCAAACAATTACCAATATTAAGGGTCCAAATAGGGTACTTATGCTTTATTTTTCAATCACGAGGGCTTTTTGCTCTTATTTCCTATTTTATTCTCTTTTTTTTATATACACATGGCTATGCAATGTCTTATTCCCTTAGGCTTTTCAATGCTTCCTTAACGAGCTTTCGACTAATGACTCCCAGACCATTAAGACCTTAGGGCGTTAGGTGTAAAGACAATCC